>CM021536.1:9519188-9530909 GCA_010994315.2 Pisaster ochraceus | reverse complement strand
AGGGCTGTCGGTATACTATTTGTAAACTTGTGTGTAGCCAGCCTTGTGTTACGCTGACCTTTTGCCCTTTAGCTGTACATTATAAGTGTGTATTTGTATTAGTGCTGTATTTAATGTGCGGTGTTGCACTGGATTTGAATTAAATCAGTACAGGAGAACTTTGTATTTTACACATCATATATAGAATTTGTTGTTGCTTTTATTGTATTGTCTTTTGGTGAATCCTCGTCCTTTTTTTAAATAGAGAACCGGCCTCCTTCCCGTGTCTCTACATTAAGAATGTGCGCTTCACAAATCTTGTCTCTTTGCATTAACGCCTCTTTTTTAAAAAGTGGGAAATTTCATTATTAAATCGACCTGTGTGAAAACAAAGTAACAGCATTGTTTGTGCTAAGCTGATCTGTGGGCATCGGGTGAATAATGACATACAAGACTGTTACATACAAGGTCTGCACAGAATCTTCACATCCCCCGTACTTCACGTCAACAATCCCGGCCACCCAACGTGTGTAGTTTGCATCGTTGCCACGCGGAATTTCGCTGACCTGAGCTTGCTTCCGATGTTCTGAATCTGGTAAATATGGTGTTCTATAAAGGTCACTTATCTGTTTTGTCGTGCCTGTGAGCAGGTCCGTCGTGCATGTGAGCAAGTCCGTCGTGCCTGTGAGCAAGTCCGTCGTGCTTGTGAGCAAGTCCGCTGTGCGTGTGAGCAAGTCCGTCGTGCCTGTGAGCAAAGCGTCGTGCCTGTGAGCAAGTCCGTCGTGCCTGTGAGCAAAGCGTCGTGCCTGTGAGCAAGTCCGTCGGGCCTGTGAGCAAGTCCGTCGTGCGTGTGAGCAAAACGTCGTGCCTGTGAGCAAAGCTGATTATAAAAACCTTGGAGGCTAACCTTACTCACAGCTGAGAAGCTGAGTTGTGAAGAACGCACAGCTACAAACGTTTCTGAGCTGCAGCCACTCAAGGCCACCCTTGGCGGCCAGCGGCCGTATCAGAGATCGAGATCGAGAAATAACAATTTTTCCAGAGGGAGAAAAACCTGACGTCCCGGGAAAAATCCCTCGTGGCATAGGAGACCCAAGGAACAAAACTATACTCACATATGGCATGAGCCAGGTATCGAACCAGGTTCACATTGGTGAGAGGCGAGTGCTTTACGCACAATCCATCCATGCCACACACAAAAACAGAAAACAAATAATAATAATAATAATAATAATAGTTATAATAATAATAATAATATATGTATATATTTATATAAAAGTCCAACCGACCTTAATGTTCAGTGTTCCGTTTAAAACAATGACAAATCGTTCGTCACACCGGACAAGGGCGTCTCGCATAGCCTGACTAATGTGGATTTTGCCGGCTGAGGAATGAAGACAAAAAAGTGAAATTATTATTTTGTGATCAGCTTTCTTTGATTAGGCTGTTCAGGAAGAAAGTATTAAAATGTCTTTTTATTAACTCGCAGATAGATCCTTGCCATTTCAAGTATTATCATTTATATTGCCATGTAAGTGCCGCGACGTTGGGCCATCGTATCGTATTTGAAAATATAAACGGGTAAAGTTGTGTCTCGGCGGACAAGATTGGTGTCTACATGGAGGCGTTTACGTTAATTAGAAAATATTTTATTCGGAGTGCGGGGTGGACGAGTTTGCTTGTCTAGTTGTGTTTGTTGTTCAAATGACAGGGAGCTATGTATGAGTTATATTATACAAACATCAAATGCATTTCTTTCGTGCATTGTCTCACAATATAGTTGGGTGAAATCTGGCTTGTCCACCTCGTGTGTATAGTATTCTGCGTCAGTGCACTCACATGCATTCAGTCTTTTTTTAACAGTGTTCCACCAGTGTTTAACGTTAAAATGCTGAGAAAGCAAAGAAAATGTGTTGGGTCGTTAATTGTACCATAATGTACAATTTATTTCGGCCTTATTATGAAAAATAAAAATCCCCTTCTGTATATTAATAAAAGGGAAATAACTTGTTAAGGAATAATTTTCACGCTTTGTGCTACTTGGTGGAAAAAAAACCCAAACAAACAAAACCCATCGACAATCAATGGCACGCTTCCCAATTCAAACTAATTCCACAGCTTGAACAACACAAAGAATAATACAGAGACAACCGAACAATATTAATGAGGATGAACGAACGTTTTCCGGTTGATTCCATCCTAGATGCAGTGTTGATTGTGTCCCCAAACAAGCAATAACGTGGCCTCGTGGATCCCACTACACCTGCAGCACATGGACCTTAAATACATTATAAATATAGTAATTTAGTAGTTTATACCAATTAAAAGAAACAAAGTGATGGGGGAAATGTGCAGCTTAGTGTTTCATGGCCGAGCGGTTTAGAGCATCGAATTCAAGTTCTGGTGGTTAAGTCATCTGGTTGTGTGCTCGAATCCCGGTCATGACACTTGTATCCTTGAGCAAGATGATTAACTATAGGACTAATTGCTTCTCTTCACCCAGGCGTATAAATGGGTACCTGCGAGGGCAGAGGTTGATAAAGTGTTTGAAAAAGCCTTCGGAGCGCCACGGCAGCTCGGGGTTGTATAATTCCCAGGGAGCTGAGACAGATTAAAAAGAAATACTATTGGCCCAATGACAAGGGCACTAATGTAAAGCGCCTTTTTACATTATTTTAAAATACGCTATATAAGAACTCGTTATTATTATTATTATTACGATATAGACAGCAAGATTCAACTAAGAACGTCATATTCTCACAAGTGATGATTTAGGACTAGACGTTTTTTGCAATACAATCGGTACACAATGTTCTTTGTAAATAGTTATGAACATGTAATTTGACATTGATTTTTAAGTTACATCTAGATAATTTAATACATCAGATATCAAAGCAAGCTCCATTCAAACAAATGCTCTTTTCATGTAGGAAAATTCAATTTAAGCTGAAAGAATTAATGACATATAAGTCTCGTTCCAAGGTTATAATTATCTCGCTGTGAATTGGAACCTTATGGTATCTTTTTATTCACGTAAATATCAAATATGTAATTACTCAAGAGTTCGGCTGCGTTGCAATTTTTAATGAAAAATGTATGTGAATATAAAAAACAAAACACCCCAGAAAAACATGTTTTGCTGATTCACCCGTCAATCTGTCGACGTGCTAGTTATCTGGGCATGTACATTGGGAGCTCCGTAGCAGTTACACTATCGGGCTGAACTAGGTAAAACCTTAATGTTTCAATGGGTCACCATTGCAGTATGTGTCTTACTCTAAGTTAAATTCAGGCTTTACGAAATTCGGGGCCCATGTCAATTTGCCACAGTTTGGTTAATCTTGACTATGTACTTTTGACCTTCTTGATAATTTAGAATCAGTGTTTCTTGCAGTAATTGTTGACACCACTTTGTTGTCATTTGGCATTGAGGCCAGTGAGATGCGGGTTATCTCCATCCTTTATGAGTGTTTACATTGTGTTACGTTACTTACCAGTGTGTATTCCAATTCGGAGCTTGAAGGTCTGTTCAGGAAGGTGTGGGATGTGAACCGTGGACACACCAGAGCAGATTGCAAGGGATAACCGGGCCATCTCTGGGGCGTGTTTTTTGCCATTACGGTTTGGTACTCCTATATCGTTCAGACACACAGATACAAAGTATGCATTACTGGTTGGAAATTTCATTCATTCTTCGGAGCTGACCCTGAGGACATTCAGAGCATACGGATCGTCACGTCGACTTGGTGTACCATCAAGCTTTCCGAGTTTATAGTTCCAATATTCAGTGCTCAAGACATTCTCAAGCATAGTTCTTTAAACATGTACTCCAACTGGAGAGGATATATATAGAAGAGAGAAACTCCAAAATATCTCAACATAATCAAAAGAATTTTACTTGATTGGGTTACTGTTGATTCTATAGGATGCTCTAGCGTGAATGTTATTTTTTATTTCACTGTATGGTGACAAACGAACATACCGAACAAACATATTGAAAGAACAAGGAACCCGACAATGTAAGTTAAACATGTACTTTAAAATTAAAGAAAATGTAGCAAGCAAAATGTGAGCGAGAAAAAAGGTAGAGTGGATTCCCCGCCTATGAGCTTTAAAAACGTGATTTCACAAGTAAATTGTATAGTTTTCATTTTGTAGCGACATGTATATATATATTTTATGCTCCATCAGGCATGCCATTGTGCCTTGTAAATATTTGCTCGTTTTGCACCATCAGGCGTGCCATACATGTTGGAGCGTTGACCTCTGTGACCTTTTAAAGTTCCCAGTCACATGTAGCCATTGTACAGTAGACAGGAGAGTTCTGCCATGCTTTAGTTTTTTACATGCTTTGTGAGTGTATATAGTTTTAGGCCTGTTTCCTGTACTTTAGAGTTTGGAAAGCACATGTCTCTTGGATTACATTGAAGCTTTTCTTTCGGAGTCTCACAAGGAACAGTTCACTCCTCAATCACTCCAACACATCCAAGTTCAGCGTGTTATCATCCGTTTTGTTTCCGTCATTGTTAAATTGTTTCATCTGTTAATATAACATTGTGAACGAACCTTTAGTGAGAGATCACCACGACACTACTGTGTGTGTGTGTTGTGTACTCTAAGTCTAATATTAAGTACACTAGTCAAGACAGTCGTTGGCCGGTTACGCCAGACTACAGGATTAGGTGAGTTTAACCAGATGCCCTAAATTGGTGACCGCCATTCTGGCCTAATGATCCGGCACTATGGTTTGCGCAAGTCGAAGCACAATTCGTCACTCGCAGCATTACAGCGCAGGAGACAAAGTTTGCCTATGTAATCGGTTCGCTCCAACCTGAAATAGCACAAGAGGTTAGGGACTTACTGATTTCGCCACCGGCGGCCGAGCCCTACACAACCCTCAAGACGGAGCTTATCAAACGCACATCGGCTTCGGAACAAAAGCGGCTCCATTTATTGCTTATCTCCGAAGAACTGGGGGACCGTAAACCATCCCAATTGTTACATAGGATGAGACAGCTGCTGGGGGACAACAGTCTTGAAGACATTATCCTCAAACAACTATTCCTCCAGCGCTTACCAACCAACATTCAAGGGATACTGGCATCTGCGTCCATAACGGGGACAATTGAACAACTCGCCGACATTGCGGACAAGATAGTTGAGGTTACGTTACCTTCAATTTCAGCAGTCAAGACAACTGCCCCTCTTCCTGACCCAGGCCAAGTTGCTACCGCATCGATTCAGATCCTAGAGACCAGAATTGATCAGCTGACCAGCCAGGTTCAGGCACTTACTTGCCAGCTGGGCCAGCAATCCCGTCAGAGGTCTAGGAGCCGAAGCCCATCGAAGCCAGACCGCCGTTCCCGCAGTCGTAGCCCCGCGCACTCATCTTCAGAATGATGGTACCACTGGCGATTTGGAGAAAAGGCCCAGAAATGCATCTCTCCCTGCACATACAAGTCTAGCCCTCGTACCCTGGGAAACCCCGAGGCCAGCACTTAGGGGCGACAAGTTCTGCTGGCGTATCTACACCCGGTCGCCTATTCTTTGTGACAGACAAGCATTCGGGGACACGATTTCTCATTGATACGGGGGCAGAAGTGAGTGTCTTTCCCGCAAGGGAAACGGATAAACATAATTGTTTACCCTCGCCTATCAGCCTGCAAGCCATTAACAAATCCCCCATTGCTACATATGGTGAGATGTCGTTTACTTTGAAACTGGGTTTACGCCGTACATTCCACTGGGGTTTCCTATTAACCGATTTACCAGTGGCTATCATAGGAACGGATTGTTTGAGACATTATGGACTGTTGGTGAATATGAGACATCATCGGCTCATCGAGTCGGTCACTAATATGTCAGTCACAGGCATTCTATCACAATCATTGTTTCTCAGCCCGGTGTTTGCAAAACCGCCCGCTTCAAACTATGAGACGTTGCTGGCAGACTATCCCGAGTTAACTCGTCCGGTGTATCAACATGCGACCATAAAGCAGAACGTGACACATTGTATCGAAACTACTGGCCCACCAGTCGCAGCACGCCCACGACACCTTGCTCCCGATCGCCATTCAGTCGCAAAGGCAGAGTTCGACCATATGCTTGAACTGGGTATTATCCGTCAATCCAACAGCAACTGGTCGTCACCGCTCCTCGTGGTACCTAAATCAACCCCTGGGGACTGGCGCCCGTGTGGTGACCACAGAGCACTGATTAAGAACACCATTCCGGATCGCTACCACATTCCACACCTACAAGATTTTTCAGCTGCCCTACATGGGAAGACGGTGTTCTCAAAGATTGACCTGGTGCGAGCATATCACCAAATTCCAGTTGAGCCGGGCGACATTCACAAGACAGCAATTACGACGCCTTTCGGATTTTTCGAGTTTGTCTGCATGCCTTTCGGCCTGCGCAATGCGGCGCAAACTTGTCAACGATTTATAGATGAAGCCATCCGTGGACTGCCGTTTGTCCACGCTTATCTTGACGATCTACTGGTTGCCAGTCCTTCAGCCGTTGATCACGAAGTTCATCTACGAACTATTTTTGACCGTCTTACCTAGTACGGTATTGTTGTTAATGCGAGTAAGTGTCAGTTTGGGGTGTCTTCACTTACATTCCTCGGCCATGTGGTAGACAACCAGGGTATGCGTCCCTTACCAGAGAAGGTGCAGATCATCTCCGAGTTCCCCAAACCAACATCCCTACGAAAGCTACGCGAGTTCCTTGGCCTTGTGAACTTTTACAGGCGCTTTGTTCCACACTGCGCGGATCTGCTCCAACCACTAACAGACATGCTCCAGGCTCAGGGAAAGAAAAACTCGCCGATCAGCCTCGATTCTACCCAACGTTCTGCTTTCGTAAAAGTGAACCAACACTTAGCAGATGCCACATTGCTCGTCCACCCCACTATGGATGTGCCTTTGTGCCTCATCACAGGTGCATCTGATTATGGCAAAGGTGGTGTACTACAACAACAGGTCAAGGGCGTATGGCAGCCTCTTTCCTTCTACTCCAAAAAGTTGCAACCAGCAGAGTGTCATTACAGCACATTTGGGAGAGAGCTTTTAGCCGAGTATCTTTCCATCAAGCATTTCCGCCACATGCTGGAGGGTAGATTTTTCTGTATCTACACTGATCATAAGCCCCTCACGTACGCACTCCAAGCTAAACAGGATCGTCATTCACCCCGAGAAATCCGTCAACTCGACTTCATTGCGCAGTTTACCTCAGATATCCGTCATATCAGTGGAAAACACAACACCGCCGCTGATGCCCTGTCTTGTCTTGGGGCCAATGCACTACGCGCAGATACGACCATCGATTTTGAAGCACTACCTGTGGCTCAGGCTACCGATGATGAACTTGAGAAATTGCATGGTACATCCCTCACGCTTACCCGAGTGCCACTCCCAACATCGCAAGGTACGATTGTTTGTAACACCTCCATTGGGACTGAACGCCCGTACGTGCCGTCCACTTTCCGTCGGTCGGTGTTCGAAGTATTGCATGGCCTATCACACCCAGGTATCTGGGCAACGCAGAAATTAATCACAGCACGGTTCGTGTGGCCAGGTATTAACCAAGATGTACGTCACTGGACCAAAACCTGTCAAAAGTGTCAAGAAGTCAAAAGTGCAAGATTCAACGCCATACACAATCACCGCTGGGCACTTTCTCCACCCCAGGTGTACGATTTACACATGTGCATATTGATTTGGTGGGACCCCTTCCTCCATCAGATGGAATGTCGTATTTGCTCACTTGCGTGGATAGATTCACCCGCTGGCCAGAGGCCATTCCGATGGCGGACATTACTGCTGAGACAGTGGCTCGTGCATTCATCACACATTGGGTTGCACGTTTTGATACACCAACCACCATCATCACCACAGACAGAGGTCGGCAGTTTGAGTCACGGCTGTTCAAGGCACTCATGGGGCTGTTGGGATGTCACAGAATTCGTACTACGTCATATCACCCTTCCGCCAATGGCATGGTTGAGAGACTACACAGACAGCTTAAGGCGTAACTCAAGACATATTCTACCTCTCGATGGACAGAATCTCTACCACTTGTCTTGTTAGGCATACGCACCGCTACCGAGCTAGATATTGGTTTCTCAGCAGTGGAGATGGTTTATGGGACAACCGTCCGGTTGCCGGGTGAGTTCATTGTACCTATTGATAATGCATATACTCTCGATCTGAGTGACTATGTTCATCGACTACTCAACCATATGGGGAAAATCAATCCTCCTCCCACCAGACAACAACAGCGTAGCTCGTATCTGCCCCCCTGGCCTGGACAAATGTACCCATGTGTTTGTTCGCCATGATGCGGTGCGGAAAGCCCTTCAAGTTCCTTACGACGGTCCATTCCGGGTTCTCAAAAGAACAGACAAATTCTTCGCCCTGGATTGCAATGGGCGGAAAGAAAACGTCAGCATTGACCGTCTGAAGGTAGCGTATGTGAACTCTGATTGGGACCAGCTGCCAAGCGCCACACTGGCGCCGTCCAAAAACTTACCAGTGACACCACCCATTCTACCACCAGCCTCGCCAATTTCAACGCCAAAGGTGGATTCTCCATTGCCTCTGCAACGGTCAACACGTTCAGGGCGTCACGTCCACTGGCCAGCCAAATTTGTACAGTTTGATTGTGGGTGAACAGTCTGTTGGATGTTATCGATCTTTTCATGTCACTCCAGATCTAGGGGGGAGCTGATGTAGCGACATGTATATATATATTTTATGCACCATCAGGCATGCCATAGTGCCTTGTAAATATTTGCTTGTTTTGCACCATTAGGCGTGCCATACATGTTGGAGCGCTGACCTCTGTGACCTTTTAAAGTTCCCAGTCGCATGTAGCCATTGTACAGTGGACAGACAGGAGAGGTGTACGCGGTTGCGTCTGTAGCATTTGGTACCGACTTCAACAATGTAGCTGCGAGGTGCAACCTGTCCAACAACTAGATCAGGGAGGCTCCTGGCTGTGCGGTCACGATACAATTTAGCTGCCTGTCTTTTGGTCACAATTTTTTCCGTGACAGCCTCTATGACCTGGGGTTTGTACAATGTGTTCTTGCAAGGGAGGAATGAGCGTGTTCTTCGAGACATTAGGCGTTGTGTAGGGGAGCTGGTCATTCCTGGCGTAGTAGCGTTTCTCCATTCGAGGATAGCCTTCCATACATCACTGTTGCCTTTTGCAGCTTTGGTCACAAGTCCCTTGGCAATTTTTACTGCGGATTCTGCTTTTCCATTGGATTTGGAGTGATAAGGACTTGAGGTAGTGTGTTGGAAGTCCCACTCATTTGTGAACTGGGTGAACACACGTGACACATAGTTTGGTCCGTTGTCTGTGAGCAAGATGTGAGGAAAGCCATGAGTAGCAAAGTCATATCGGCCAGGGTGCGCACATCGATGTAGTCTGAGTAGAGGTCTACTAGTACGCAGTAGTTTTGTCCATTGACCTCAAAACAGTCACTCGCGACGAACTGCCACGGTGTCTTCGGTATTGGTTGTATCATGAGGGGCTCCTTGGGGAGAGCGGGTTGTGACTCCTGACAAATTGTGCATCGTTGTACGGCTTCCACAAGTTCTGTATGCATACGTGGCCAGTACATAATGTCCCGTGCAGTGTTGGTTGTGTACTGCACGCCCACGTGAGATGCGTGTGCTCTTGTTATCATTTCTGTACGAAGAGCTGTTGGAATAACAATACGGGTTCCACGAAAGATGAGACCGTTTTGTGTTGAAAGTTCATCTCTGTATGGCCAGTACTCCCTGATGCACGAGGGAACTTGAGCTTTGTCTCCTGGCAATCCTATTTGGATGATCTGCATCAGTGTTTGCAGGGTTTGGTCAGCAAGCGTTGCCTTTTTGATTGTCAGGAGACGCTCATCTGTGACAAAGATGGTCGGGTCAATATTTTGCAACTCAATGTTGAGCTTCTGCTCCTGGGGGACGGAGAAGATCAGATAGTCTGGTGTCTGATCTTTGACTTGACGCATTGGCAAGGCTGCTCTTGACAGTGTATCACTCAAGTACATCCGTGAACCCTGCTTGTACTCTTCGTGTAGAGAGTACTTCTGTAGGCGAAGTCACATACGTTGCAAACGTTTGGGGCTCACCAAGATTGGCTTTTTGAAGATGCTCATCAGAGGTTGGTGGTCGGAGAGCACAATAACATTAATGTATTGATCAAAACGCTGGGTGGCGAATACAATTGCCAGACACTCTTTCTCTATTTGAGCATAGTTGCGCTCTGTAGCTGATAGCGCTCGTGAGGCATATGCGACTGGTCGGCCATTTTGTGTGATGACGGCTCCTAGTCCAACCTCGGAGCTATCACACTCAATCACGACATCTTGGTTGACATCATAGTAACTCAGCTGCACTGGGGCTGCTGTGATGAGCTTCTTGATTTTGTCGAAGGCCGCGCCATGATGTTGCAACCAGTCAAAGATGACGTCTTTGTCTGTGAGACGTCTTAATGGCTCGCATACTGTGCTCAGTTCTGGCAAGAATTTAGCCAGGTATAACACCACTCCAATGAGTCTTAGCACTCACTGGACGTCTGTAGGGCGAGGCATGTCGAGTATAGCTTTTATTTTCTCTGGATCAGGAGATAATCCGTCTGAGCTGAAGACGTGTCCCATGTATGTCACACTGGGTAGCTTGTACCGCAGCTTGGTCCCATTAAGCTTTAGGTTCCGTGCTCTGCATCTTGCGAGAAGGGCGGAGAATGCTGCGTCTAATAAGGAGCTTCTGGAAATAAGGGAACATTGCTCGAAGTAAAGAGTGCCTCTTAATGTATACCATTTACTAGTGGACAATTGCATTGCAAAGGTGAAGCCCACAAAGAGAGGAGTTCGAGCTTTATGCAAGCGCCAAAATGCTATCCCTGTTATCCAATCCAGTAGAAGGCAGGCAAGAGTGAATAGTCGTATTTCTGATTTTGGAAACCTGATTCCTATTAACCCGATTTCAGAATTTGCAAAACTGTGTACTATAAACTTACAGTCGATCAGAAACAAGACAGCAGCATTTGTGGAATTTGTGATTGATCAGGATTTGGACATTGTGGCACTCAATGAGACATGGTTGAAAGCTGATGATGACGTCATCATTAGAGATGCCACACCAGATGGTTACACGTTTGTGCATGTTGCCCGTGAAGAACGTAAGGGCGGAGGTGTTGGACTGTTGTATAAAAGCAACTTCACAACTAAAATTGACACACCTGGTCAATTCTCATCATTCGAGTCCCTTCATGTACAAGTTACAAGCAACTCTTGTTCTTTTAGACTTGTTATCATTTATCGTTCTGGTAATGACACGGAAGGTCGCCGGTTGCCGTTTAATGTATTTGTGGATGAGTTTGGCTCGTTGATGGACCATTATCTTCTTCATCCTCCCAAAATCCTAATAACTGGTGATTTCAATATATGGATGGATGAGCCAGCCGATACGAATGCGCATATTTTCGACAGTCTTCTGACTGCTTACAACATGACTCAACATGTCACCAGTGCCACTCATCGCATTGGTCACATTTTAGACTTGTTCATAACACGAGATGGCGAACCAATCATATCAAGTGTATCAGTTGCCCCTGGACTGTCCGACCCAGATCGTTTCTACGCGTAATTGGAAGGGGTTGGACAGAGATCTATTCCGATTTGGTGCTTATGAAGCCTTGTCATCAATCGATGTAGAGAACAACCACCTT
>CM021536.1:9502994-9516515 GCA_010994315.2 Pisaster ochraceus | reverse complement strand
CTGCAAGTTGCACCAGAGTCTAGCTGAAAGCTTATAGTCTTTGTCCGATCCCTTTTTAGCGTCTCCACTGATAGCTCTACAAAGTATTGCTGTTTGGGCTTGGAATGTACTGTATACATGCTTTAGTCGCTACCACTTTCATCTCCTTCCATTTGATGGAGCTTCTGTTTAAATTTTTGTGGATGACGTTTAGTACAACCTTTGCCTGACGACTGACAAACTTGCGCATAGTGGTTGCGCTTTTGACATTTGGAGCAGGTTGCTCCATAGGCTGGACACTTGCCCTTGCTGTGTGATTTGCCACAGTACTTGCAATTGTTATTTGGAGGCTTATTTGTTTTTCCAGATTTCTGTGTCCGTTGCTTTGCTTTATTTTTTTCACAAAGTGAGCTTTTTCTGCCTCTAGCGGATCCATCTGTTGAAGGTGGATCTGAGCTTGTTCACTGCTGCAGCATTATGTCTATGGCTTTCTGCAATGTCAATGATGACTCCCGCAGCAATTGGGCACGGATGCTGTTGCCTGCCACTCTATGACCAGCCTGTCTCTAAGCATTTCATCCAGAAACGGTCCATAGTTGCATGATGTTGCTAGCTTTCTCAGCCTGTTCAAGAAAGTGTCGATGTTCTCTTTGGATTCTTGCTTGCATGAGTTGAACATAAATCTTTCATATACCACATTGCGTTTTGGGTCAAAATGAGCTCCAAGGCTGGTTAGGATTTGCTGTGGTGACTTTCTTTGCGCGTCTGTCAGTGGCAGATTTTGATACACTTCATAGCACTCCTTCCCCATTACTGTGAGTAATGTAGCCACATGGATAGAAGAGTCTTTCTTGTCCAATTCAGTGGCCACTAGATAATTCTGCCAACTTGCCTTAAAAAATTGCCAGTTGGAGACCTGGTCTCCTTTCATATCCATTTTGGCTGTTGGGGAATGAGCGAGTGCGCCATGGTTGAAGTGTACCGCGATATGTCTGTTCGAAGCCTCCATGGTGCGCCTGCTGAAGCTAATGGCGTAGAATGCGTGTATAATTATGTACAGTCTATCGTTCATGCAGAAAAAACAGCGTATACTCCATGTAAAACATACAGTTTTTTTACGCTTTCTGACAGCTTACCGTGCGTGAAGGATCAAGCTGTACTGCCGACGGATGTCTAATGATCCGTTCTCCAAGATTGCCGATGACTTTTGCCGGGTATTTGCCGTGGATTCAGCTAATTTCTGACACCATGTTCTAAAGACGGCAGGACTCCAGTGTAGCATTCACTGTAAAAGTGGTTTATTCATAGCCCATGACATCATGATACAGCAAGGCTACGGTGGCCTATTAATGCCACTCCATAACAGACAGACATACAAACAAACAAAAACAAACAAACATACAAATGAATAGTGTAAATAATTTGTATGGAGTAAATATTTTTGTTGCAGATGGCACTAATTCCGGGCCTGAATCCTGGTGTGAGGGCAAGATCAAGAAACGATCAACTGATGATCATCTCTTTTAGATGACTTTCACTCTACCCTTTGGTTAAGGTTGTTGTCGTCCGTCGCGTCGTGTCGTCCGTCCAAAGCCTATATGAAAAACAGGCGACACGACGGGCGACGGCATGACGCAACGGGCGACGGTACAGCCGACGAGACGGCACGACCGTACGCGACGCATGTTTGTCGTCTCTAGAACATTATAAGAAACATAATGAAAAATCAAAAGGTACATTGACAAGGATATTCTTCATTATGTTGTTCAGAATGCTGCCGCTGGCGTATTATCAAAAACCCGTTAACATCGAATTGGTTCTTAAATAGCTATACTGGCTTCCAGTCTGTCAAAGAATGGACTTCAAATCGTACTGCCCGCCCGGCAATTATGTGAATGACGAAGTACAACTAAGTCGTAATCTTAGATCTATGAACAAACTACTGACTAAAACAACTGCATCTTACATAATATGGAAATCACTCTACAAGAAGTTACACGCTGCATGCGTGTAAGGCCTTTTGTTATTCGACCACTAGATTTACGCTGCTGTTCGTCCCGCCCCCATTGGAAACTCACTTGAAGAAAATTAGCCGTCCTGTGACTCTCGCAAAGATCAAGTTAAAAGAAAAAGTTAAAATAAATTGAATTGTGTACAAAGTTGATATGAAAGACAATTTTCATTGAGGAGAATGTGGTTTGTCAAAGAAGATGGGACCCTACTACAAAATACTCACGCACGTGTGCTTTATCAACTCCACAAAACCCATCAGCTTTAAGTTTCCTAACTGTACATAGAGCACGTGCAAAACTTCTCTAAACGTTTGAGTAAATTGTAAAACAATTCTTGACATGGCATCTCTTGAACTACTCACCTGACACGACCATGTACGCATCCCCGATAGTTTCCACTTTGTATACGTCGTACCTTTCGATGATTCCATCCAAGCATTGATATAAGGTATTCAGCATGACTATCACCTTGGGACAGATAAAACATTACAAGGAGATTGGCATGCTTTTATCTTGCTATTGATCTTTATGCCAGTTGGAACAAGCAGTTACTGTATAAGGTCTGATGGAACGTCAACCCATATTCGTACACCGGTAAAAAACAAAGGATTATAATGTTAATAACACTAACAGCCCACCACAACAAGATATCATTCGTGGCTTGGCGTCTGGGTCCCGGCCTTAATATTAAGAGTTTGTGGACATGCTGTCATTTGATCTCTCCCGCCCTCTTTGCAGCACAATGAAGGGTTGAATTTTTGCTTTCAACGTTTAACAATGTTCCAGAAATAAAAGTATCCCCCGCTAAATAATAACTTTATGAACGCGCTCTCGGTTGTTTTTGAGGGGCTTTCCCTGCAGTGATGAAAGACTTGCGCACACTGAAGGGTTTTAACGTCGGTCTTACAATGTCATACTCGCAATTCCCGAAAAAACAAACCCCCAAAACAAATAAAACAAAAAACCACAAACCATACCTAACCAAACCAAACAAAAGAAAAGAAAAGAAAAGATACGTGAATGCGTCAATGCCAACGATAATGAAAACAAAGACTGGAATGACGCCAGAGAGCCCGTGCGTTGTGTACTCGTCATCAAGCCAAAACCAAACAGATTGAACACGCACTGACAACATAAGAACGCCAACATCTTGCCTAGCAATTTAATATTGACAAGTTCTATCCTAATCACAGACTTTTTGTAGCGGACAAATTTGAAAAACTGCCACTTTTAAGTCTAGTAGAAGTTGCGTTCGATAAACAAATATCACTTTATTTATGAAAATAAGTAACTATGAAAATTGTTGGAAATAACTTCAATGACTACATTTTGCAAACAATGGTACAAGTACGGCTCAGAACTGCTCATAGAAGTCCTTTTTTGAGACAGATGTGCCCACTTATTTTTTCCTGAACCAAGACACGGAATGCACCTCTCGTTTGTACTTTCGAAACTTATCGCCGGTAATGCCAAGATATAGTTAGATCTTTGGCATGAAGAAAGCGGAATACCATCAAACCACTCAAACTGCTGATTAACAATTCGTTTACAGCTGTTGTTTTCCCATACAGCTTACAGTTAGCCCTAGGGTATCTAAGATACTTAATAAGACCCATATTAATGCATTCAGTATTATCCGAAGACTTTACAAAGGCAGTCTACAGACAAATGACAGTTTTTTTCAGAATCAAAATGGCTTCAGGGTGAAATCGCTTATTTTGAGCTACCGGTAGCTAAGAAAAATGTTCCCTCCTAATGACAGCAAATGGTTCTCTTTATGGTGGAGTGGAACCATTCCGATTCAAAATCAAAATTCAACAGTTTCAGAATAATGATAAGAACTACTCTTGGATAAAACATAAAACTAGCTTCGGCTTATTATTTTCTGGTAAATTCTCATTAAAACAATTTTATTTTTGAAATTTGCATAAATTATCTATGTGAGAATCTTTTTAATTTATTAAGGGCGGATCCTAGATAAATTGTAAAAAGGTGGAAAACTTTAATAATTCAAGCGCGCATGCGCGAATCTGAAACGCTTGGAGAAGGAGTACCGCCAACATTTTGAAGACGACGAAGCTCACTGGCGCATTTCTGAGCCTCTTCGGGGTATTTTTGAGTAACAAAGTAAAGTTTTTGCTGCTTTTCACTTAATATATTTGGTTTTACCCTTACACCGGTGTGTGACAAGTACTGTATTCAGCCCTTTCCAAAGTTCTGAGAAAAAAAATCTGCAGGCAACTTTTCCCCGATGCAAAAAATAATATCCAATAAAGCTCTATTCTTACTTCGGTAAAACGGAAAGAAAATAAGTCGGAAGTGTGCCCGTATGCATCGCAAAGCCTGCCATCGGTACCATTTCCCGTTCATGGTCCCGGGAAAAGTCTGTAGATTGTCTCTGCTGCATTCTGAACCCAGAACAATTGGAACCTTTTCTGTGTTTTTGTAAAAAAAAAAAAAAAACTTTGCCCTTAAATGTAAGTTTTCAATTGTTTTGCTTTCCTTTTTGAAAAAAACAACACAAAAACAATGCAAGCTCTCACCACAATGCATACAACAGCTTAGAATCGGGCCGTTGAAGGACCTCTTGAATATTTGAAACCATGTCAAGCATCGGTAGCATTTGCAGCATTCTGGAGCATTCGTAGCGTGTGTTCTTTTGAGGCAAAACAAAATGTATTTTGTTTTGAATTTATTTTAAAAATTCACTACCGAATTTTGGTGATATTCAATCAAAACAGCAGTGAATTTGACCTTTCGAGGGAGGCAAACATTCCTTTTTCGAGTGTACAGACCATTTATTGTTTGTGATGTCAATGATGTCATGTTTTAAATTTTGCTCTGAAAAAATGTACAGAAAATGACATATTATACCATTTATACTTGAGGTTAAATACTTATAATTTCCCCTACTTTCTTAGGGGGCTTTACCTAATTGTATTGTAATACGACTGCATCGCAAAACTGAACTTGAACTTCGAGCCCCTTTTTCCGACCTGAATGTTTGCATTAGTGTTGCAGTGCAGTGCTTGTACTCGAATTTGTACTCAAGTACAACTATGGTCCATGAAGTACTCGGCCCGTACTCTATCATCAGTGGTGGAAATGTTTGGGACAAATCGAAAGGTTGGGCATTAGGATCTTTTGGTGGCAAATAACCACACATTTAAACAAACTAAAAATAAACCTTAGTAATAACGATGGTGTCATCTTAACCCAAACTTCTTTAAATTGCTAACGACATCAAAAAAACAGAATAGAGCGACTATTGTGTCTTCCAATAAACTACCAAGCCACTATGGCAATCAACTCTGTATTTGGAAAATCAACCGAACTGCATCAGTAGGCGTATCTTCCTCAAATCATACTTCAGAAACACTCCACACTATATGGATTTGGTTATAATACAAAAACGATCCAAATTTATCCATCTTACATCAATAACTGCGAGTTACACATCATTCACAAAAAGGCTAGGCGGTTAGTATCCCGGTTGCAATTGGGCGACGAAATTATTTATAATCAAGACACTATAGTTGCAATAGACCGTCTTGCTTCCTGGCACCTCTGAGCCACCCGGAGATTAACTTGGTTTCAATTAGCTACGTAATAAATAAAAATAAAATGAATTCTGGAAACTAAAGTGAACATGACGAAATAGTGCTTGACCTCCAACATCCGGCTCAAAGTATCAAATTGCGAATTTACGCCGACTGTGTTGCGCAAACCGTGTCGACTGCACTAAAAAAATAAACTAGAACTTAAGTCGGGAAATTAGTGCCTCGTTCTTAGCACAAACACAGACTTGTGTCGCATGAATTTTACAGTGATGTTGCAACACGTCGCCGGGACAATGACGTCATAGTTTCATAGTTTTCATATTGTCGTGATTTCCATAGGTACAATAATTGGTACAATAATTGGCTGCCAGCGTGTGCCACCCGTTAAGTTAATAATGGTATGTGAGGGCCCATGCCAGCTGTCTCTGTCAGTCACGCCAAGAAGCTACCTGCAGCTGTGTACGCGTTTTCTCTTCTGTCTTCGGAGAAAAATCAAAGGGACCGTCTTTTGTTCAAAACTACAGTTAAGTTTCCTCATTAGCTACACGAGACAGTGCATTGTCGCCTATAAATAAGTTTAAGAGACCTTTTATGAGAAAGATCACTGTCTCATCTCCACGACAGTTTCTTTAAGACTGTTCCAATCTTCTATCACTACAACAGATGTGCCTTGCAATAAACTGGAGAGGAAACTATGCTCCTGTATAAAAAGTAAGACGGGAATCCGCAGGAATTAAATCTTCACTTACTTTATAAAAAACACATAATAAAACATTTGTAGACAATTTCTACCCTTCAACAGGGTCACTTTAATTGTTTTCCATTTAAAGAAATCTAACATTGTTGAAAAACAACCCATGGACTGTAGATACTCATTCTAAAGTTACGTTTCCTTTTAAATACCCTCAATATTTTTTTAAAGAAAAAAATTGTTGAATTATAGCTCCTTTTAGGCACTTTTTGTATTGAACAAATATATAAAAATAATAGTTAATAAAGAAAGAACGAAAGAAAGAAAGAAGGAAAGAAAGAGACAAACGAGCAAACAAACACCCCCAACAAACAAACAAACAAACACCCCAACGAGCAAGCACCCCAACACCCCACCAAACACCCCCCAAAAATAACAAAACATGAAGCAAAACAAAAAATAAATAAAACAACAATAATACAAATAAATAATTAGATAAATATGCAGGCGCAGATCCATTTTCTTTTAAGCGGGTGGCACAAGTATTTTTTCAAATGTTGACCAGCACAAGCAGGCCTTGCCGAGACCCCTGTGTTCCATTAAGTCCTAGTTTATTAACATAGGCTTACGTGGCCAAGTTTGAACCCAATGTCAGGCTGGACACAATGCATAAGCTAGCTAACTGCAGTAACACATCGTTACCGTGTGCCTTACTGTTGCCGTGTATAAAACAACGTTCTAGCTAGCCAAAATGAAATATAAGCATGGCGGTTTCTACGAGACGAACCAGCCAGAGAAGCACAAAGCCTTAAAGGAGCATACATTCAGTGATGTAGAATCATAGACAATAATGTTTAATCACCAAAATGTCACGTTATTAACGAGAAGTGACCAGGAAAAACAACCAAAAGCGGTCAAAGGTCCGTGCATACGCTTTACCAGCCGTTGCAAATGTCAAATGTACGGGATACTGCTACATAATGTTGCAAGTAGGCTGGTGCTCCATTCTTGTAAATGTTACAACTACGCCTTTGCATGTACAAAGGCGTGAGTTGACATTTATATTGCAATGTAACTGCCATAGGTTTTGCCAACCATAGTTAAAAAAACTATGGGAAGCCATAAATGCAGAGCACAATTAGATAGCCGCAGTTACAATTAACGATGACAATGTTATACAAGTATTAAAAAAAAGAAAGTGTTGAATTTGTTGGAAACAAAGCAACCAATCATCGACTGTATTATTTTTATTTTGAAAGTTTGAAGAAATGTTGAACTTGGTCACAGCGACGACACAGTTCAATGTTTTACTAACATTAGGCCGCCCAACCAGTGTGGTTTGTTTATCGACAACAGAAAGGTCTATAAGCTACAGAGCACTTAAAAAAACAGATCAAAATATTTGAAAAGGTAAACAAAATGTTATGATTGTTTCATTCGTTAGAAATAATATGTTGTTCCCTGGAAGTAATATTTCGTTAGCTCAAAATAATATTTTGTTCCCTCGAAATACTATTTCGCCACCTCAAAATATGATTTATTCTCCCGAAAAAATTGTGTTCTGTCAAAATACTGTTTTGTTCCCCTGAAATGTTATTTTGTTCTCTCCAAATATGATTTTGAGTTCTTTACTTTGTGCACTCGAAATCATTTCAGGCTCACTAAATCATTTTGTGCAGTACAAATATTTTTGTTCATTTAAACATATTTTTTGTGCATTCGAAATAATTTTGTGCACGCAAAGTACATCGATTTGGGTATTTGAGCGCTTGAAATATGGTGGGCTCTGGGAATAAATGTCTTAAAGTACACAAAATGAATTTGAGCTGCACGAAGTGATTTCGATTGCTCGGAATGGTATTCTGCTCGCAAAGTGATTTCGAGGGCACAACATAATTAATTTTGATTGCACGAAATTAATTCGAGTGTACGAAATAAAGAACTCAAGTTATTTCTTGGCATGTGAATTTATTTTTATCATTATGTCCTTTGAGGAGGCTCCTTTAAATCGTTTCGTTCCCTCGAAATAATATTTCTGACTGAGACGTTGCGCATTTTTCTTTATTATTTCATGCTTACATCAGTCAGAGTGACATGATTTCAAAAGTCAAGTGCGGCGTTAAAGAAGACTGCTCACTGTCGTCAATATCTCACATTTTTCGTCAGCATTTATCATCGGCAAGCTATTGCTCAAGGTGTAATGGGGTCGTTGCACTTGTCGAAGTTCCTTGCGCCCTCGCGCGATGCCCGGTATGTATGTTTACATGTATGTCTTTTTGTCCTCATTTGTATAGCTCATGTTTCATTCAATTACAATCTGCTAGTTCCAACATCTACAACACGGGGTATCGTGTCATTTCTCCTCACCGCCTGCACAACTCCCCCCCAAAACCACAGTTATTCTAATCTCACTTTTAAATCTCTTATTTTGATATATTCCATATTTATGTATTGCTTTAAAAGGTGCTCAAAGTAACCGAATATGTCTCGTGATTATTCTAGGTGTCATTTTGATAAGTATAAACAGATATTTTCGTCTTTTAAAATGTAGAAGTCTGTCGAGGATTAACGCGTTATGTATCCCGTCGTATCGTTTATGTGTCCATGTTTTTGGTAGCTCCCATAGTAGGCCTGTGCACGTATAGTATTGTTGTAGATGCCCCACGAGAGACCTGGGATAAACGTCGCACTTTTGCCGTGTCTAACTCAAACAATTTGAAAGTGATGAATCAAATTCGACAAAAAAGCGACGTTTAACGCAAACTTTTGATATAAGTTCGACACTGCCGTGTAGCACGGCAAGCTGTGCCGTGCTACACGGTAGTTGCACGACGTGGTGACATACTTCGCGCTCTTGCCGCCTCGAATTGAATTCTCAGTCGGGCGATGCTTTTTGCGAATACGCATGCGCAAAGCTTTTTTTGTGTATTTTGTTAGTACGGTAGCTGGGAGTATTCCGGGATGGAATGAGAAACAACTTCTGACTGGAACAAACCTAATTTTGTAGATTTCAGAAATAAGCTAATCGATTTTGTTTGTTTTTGTTAACCGCCTGCACAACTCTCAACAGCAGGTGTTTACAGAAAAAGAAAAAGAAATCCCGGACACCACCCCCAGAGACACAAGCAAAAAACCATTTTGAACCCGTGTGACTTGTTGGGGTGGATTGACTCGGACCCACTCCCCCAAGTAGGGACCGTCCTCTCACAAAGGCATCACTTTTGAAGTTGAGTCCATCTCAACATTAAAGTCTCTTCATTAAACTCCCACAGTTTTCATGTATCCACGTGGAAACATGTATTTACATAATAATATATCAACACTTATCAGACTGGGAATTTTACGAAGTATTATGTGGTCAACAGTTTTTCATTTTTATGTGTGAAAATATCTACTGAAGACGGTCATTGGCCCATTGTCTAATTTTGGAGCAGACTACGTGATAGTCATGACAAACGTGCAGTTGTACGGACAATTAGCCTTACAATTTGTTTATGTTCATATTTCCCTCCCCCAAGTTCAATATCTGTCTTATTTTACCGGGGGGCACGTGCCCACGTATGAAAATGAGTTAACTTTGCGTAAACTGAAACGTTGACGGGCCTTCTTCAGAATTTCCTGGCAATAAGTTCCTAGTCAGGAATTGCAATGTGAGTACCAAGTAATATACAGCTGTCTAACCTGCTCTATCGCATTGCCATGAATAATAATATACAGGATCTTTAATGTCTTTATTTTTCATACAGAAGTCCACAATCATCTCCTTGAATTTGTGTATCGTACATTTATGAGGAGATTGAATACGCCATTAATTGGTTAGAAAGTGGGAAAGCAACTGGTCTTGCCAACTCTGTCAAACTTAACCTAATTAAATATTGGTGGCAGCTTCGTGTAAGGCAACATACACAGTATTTGCAACTCTCTGAAAAAGTAACTCCCAGTCAATGGAAAACTAACCTCATTGTACCAATCAAACTGCTCATCAAAATAAAATAGCAATGGCACTAACGGGCTTTCGTAAACCCCCGAGTATAATTGTGTTTGTTAATTTTCTTTTTTATACAGGTCTTAATTCATTGACATGTTAATTTTTTTTAATAATAGATGTGAAAACTAAGGCCTTTTCAGCTCAGACTCAGTAGTGGTACAAAGTCATAACTTATGACTTACTAGTAATTGGTACCTATGATGGCAACTTCAGCGGTTTGGTATTTATGTTTCCCATTTTCCGGGTTGTTTTGAAGGATTATCATCCCATCATTCCGATGAAATCGAATGCATTCCCTTACCTGGATGGGGGTACTGATCGCGGACACGGCGGTGAAGTTGACCACATCGGAGAAGAAAACTGTCACCTCGTCGTACGTCTCAGCGGGTGCAGTGCCTGTCTGCTTGAGCTGCTCAGCTACTATCTTGGGCAGCATTTGGTACAGCAAGGAGTCCGCTCGTTTCTTCTGTTTCTCAAGTTCCTCTGTCTTAAGATGGAGCGCCTCATTGACTTGCTGGATGCACTTTGTCTGCCAGATGATGCCAAGAACGATCATCGGCCCAGTAGTTAGAACAACCACGAAAAGCAAAGCACTTGCTAGGACATTATAATTACCATACCTTGCTGAGATTTCAAGCTTTTCAACGATTAATTTTGCCTGGCCTTTTTGTAAATCCAGCAGGACGTTGATATATTGGGACATGTTGTAGAACCAGCTAGTCCCCCTGACGATGGATGGTTGGAGTTCTTCGTGGTCATTTAAGAGGATTTCAGAGCGCATCTTCTCAATACTAGTTGAGAGATTCTCGTCTATCGCAAAAGCTTCTTGAAGTGGCAAGGATAGTTGCAAGGCTATGTTGAGATACGTATTTGCCATAATGGTCTCATTGATATACAAGAGGTAGTCTTTGGTCAGGCTAAATCCACCCCGTGCATAGAAAGTTCCACCCAGGGCTCTTTCTTTTCCTGTGTGCTCCTTGGCCCGTATCAACATCAGATAAGCAATAAGCTGCATCCACATATCTCCGTACGAATACACCTTAATGTCTTCGGAGAGCCAATTGATAATAATGTCTATATCCCTTGTGTAAAAGTCCACAACAGCAGAAATTGACAGATTTACACCGGATACCATAACACTTTCTCTAAAAATGTCCAAATGCGCCTTGAAGTCTTCCTGACTGTTGAAATAAGTTTCAATCCCATCATTTTCCCGGTTCCAAGATATCTTCTCAATGGCCTTGTTCGTCTTGTTGTAGATTGCATACATGTTCAAAAGACCATTTTTTTCTCGCGAAGATAAGTAAAGCGCAGTCAGTCCCCTCTCTATCTGAAGACTGTGAACCAAATCCCCCGCGTCTTTGATGCTGCTCCCAACCTTGTTCCGTACCGTATCCAGCTCAGCCGTCTCTGAACTCGAGTTTACCATCATTATGAGAGACAGTACCAAAAGCGTGATGATAGGAATGAGTGTGATCATCACCATACTCCACACTTGCCGGCGCTGCTGGGTGTTGTGAGTTTTCGTCCGTAACGGGCTACATCCATTTTGAGAAACATACAGGCTAAGTTGGCTACCCGATTTCTCGTCCGTGACGTCGGTACCCGACAATTTTGGGGGAGGATTGCTCCTGGCCCCATCGGGCTTTGGGCACACGCGGTCGTGTCTCAACATCTCTGTACTCAACTGAACAATGAAATACCATTCGTTAATAGACACGAACCGACGCAAGTGATATAAACTCGGAAGGCTCGCATGTTATATTTAGCCTTTCCACACTTCGCATTTAAAGCATTGACTAAAGTTGGCGCACGCACAGTGCCCAGCAATACAGGAACTGTGCAGTGTAACATGTTCATATAATAATAATAATAATAATGATAACATACTAATAACGAGTATTTATAATGCGCCATTCCGTCGTAATAAAATGCCCAAGGCGAAGAAAAAGCAACATCTTCAGGCGCGGATCCAGGTTTTTTGTAAGGGGGGGGGGGGAGACATTCATAATATGTTCAAATGTTGACCAAAACATCTAATCCGTGTAGAGACTCACATGATCTATTGTGTACCAAACCTTTGCCGTGTTGGATGGCGAGTCAAAATAGCAGTTATTAGCATAAGCAAATCTTTAAAGTATTTAATACTATAGACAAAATTAGAGATATCTCTAAATAATCTATAGATATCTCTAAATTGTTTAAAAGACGTTTCTTTTACTTATACTTTCTACTCTGGCTCACCAATATGAAAAATATATTTATTTGGATGCAGGAATACCGAAGGCACAGTCAGGTACAAATTTCGTCTCTCCATGCCAAGTTCAGGAGTTAATCTCAAACTTAGCGCAGATTTTGTTTCAAACAATTTTTCGGCCAGAAGTTTGTTGTTGGTGTTGATAGGCAGCCACAGTCGGTTAAATGGGCGTTGGTGGTTAGCCCTACTCCTTGGCCGTTCGCCCCGCCTACAAAATCATCATAGAGACAAAATAAAACGGGGAGTGAGCCCTTGGGACGGGCTTTTTAATGGTATAAAATGTGTGCAGTTCCAATGTTACTCTGAGGGTAACTTGACCTGGCTTAACGTTGATTAATTTTGGAACAGGCTTGGTGGTAAACTTGCGAACAAGTGTATGTTTGTTGCGGTGCATGCTCTCACGCAAGTATTTAGCACATCCCTGACAGTAAAGGGGTATAATGATACGGCGCACAGTTCATGATAGCAAGACTGCCCCCGTGTTTTATTACCAATGATCTCCATTAAAATTAATACACATCAATTTTTGTAACAGTGTGTGGAAGGCGCGCTTTAGGCGACGCGGCTTTTACATGGTTACAATAGACTCAAAAAAGGGGTTGAGCGTGACGGACATTACCGTATGGTGCGTTGGCGCAAAAGAGTCAATAAGGAAAAATACATATCAAAGACAAGTACGAGCGACAATACAGGACTACAACAACCAACAATGCTGGAGTTAGATGAAAGCTAATCTGAACACGTGAGTCTTGAGGTCTAATTTCAGAAACTCTTTCGGCAGTCTTCCAACAGCTGAGATAGGCACATGACCTAAATCACACGATCTTTACGGCGTACATAAGAGCAGCGAGACAGCTTAGATGGGCACAAGGTCTTAAGTATACGATCTTGCTGGACTTACATAAGAGCAGCGAGACAGCTTAGATGGGAACATGATCTAAATCACACGATCTTGTTGGACTGACATAAGAGCAGCGAGCCAGCTTAGATGGGAACATGATCTAAATCACACGATCTTGCTGGACTTACATAAG
>CM021536.1:9479860-9500292 GCA_010994315.2 Pisaster ochraceus | reverse complement strand
CATAAGAGCAGCGAGACAGCTTAGAATGGAAAAGGTCTCACGATAAGATTTTGTACCAGTACGGCTTCTTCTTGGTTCGGGAGTTTCTGCCTTGCAACCCCCACGAGCCATACATTATGAGCTACAATCTTGGTCATTATCTCGTTGGCCCCCCCCCCCGTTTAACTTTTGCTCGTGCACAGTCTGTTCTCCATCTGGGGTTAACATTGATCGTGGGAACAAGGGAGGGTATGTTGATTATCACGTTGCCAAGCTTTGTTAATGGCCGGGATTGCAGCTACATGTGATATTGCCCCTGGTTTCACGGACTCTCCGAATTAAAATCTTACGTTTAGATTGTTGATAGTGTCTTGCAACTTGTATGCATAATTTGAATACATAATCTTTGTTGTCCAATGCTCATGCATAACTATAGAAAGACAGTCTTAATTTTGGTGCAGTAATTAACTTTCATACGGGTGGAAGTAAAACTAAATCCGAAGATCACGTGACTATCCGAACTATAAATCCGGTTCATATAAACCACGTGACCTTAACTTTGAAAAATACTAGAAAATGACAAAATATGTTGTTTGTTTTAAGAACCGTCGTTCTCTATTCTTGGAAGACCTTTAGAGTCATGTTTGGGTCTGTTTTGGGGCCTCAATAGCCCGACGAAGCCGGTGTGTCACTTTTAAAGCCAACTGGTGGGAGGCATGGGAAGAGCAACTTGTAATCAGAGAGAAATACTCCATTAACAAAGGTGCACTCCTTCACGTTAATGGTGAAACAGAAAAAGAGCGTGAGTTTAAGGGTCGTGGACCCCAAGTTTACTTTCTTACAGAAATAAAGTGTAAATCACAAAGGCTTGAACACTGAGGGCGCTCTGGGTTCCTGACAAAACTGAGTGCGAGCGGCGGTCTTGTATTCTTTGTCTTTTCTAGAGAGCTTCTTTAATGCGTTAATTAATCATATATCTTAATCTGTTTTTTAATCAGTTGCTTTGCTATCTAAATAATAACTTTCTGATAATTCTTGTAACTTTCACTGCCTTAACAAATTCAATAGACCTGCTGTTGTTTACAACTATAATACTTTGCAACTTAGAAAGTCATGTACGTTCATTGCAGCTGTATTTATGCGTTGGAGGCGTAGTGAACATGCGGTATTTACTTACCTCTTTGGTGTTCGGTAAGTTACTCAAGTTTTTTTTGAAGCAGATTCTTATTACCATTATGAGCGTTAATAAAAGATTACGGGACTCTATTTTTACAACTTGGGTGGTAATTAAGTTATACTGGTAGTAGTAGCTTTACTTAATTTTTATTGAGTACTGTATGTAGCCTAAGTATGGTTGTTCTGACTTCTGCTTTTGTTTGTTTCCTTTGGTTGCTTATCGTCCATCATATTTCGTCCAACTGTAATTATAACCATCTGGAATCAAATAAATTAATCTTCAATCAACTGATGAACAGTCAAAATGTGTTTGTTCATGTTTCCTCGATCCCCTTAGAAGAAGGAATTTCCTTTGGTGAGGAGCAATAGGTTCACTGCCCCCAGGTTCACAGATCGTACCCTAACAGTAACGACCTTGAACAAATTATGTATTTTTCATTTGAAAGCTTACCTGTTATCAAGATGGTTATGGTGGTCAGCATCCTGCGAAATCATTTCATCTGAAGCGTCCCCGTTGAAAAGAAATCAAAAAAGTATATCGAAATAGCGAATCTCCAAAGATTCAAATTTCCATGCAGCCAGAATTGCAGTTGGCACCCGCTGTCACCTCGCTTAAATTCGACGTTCTTGTTGAAACTCGATGACCCTAACCTTGTAAGGGTACTACTTCTAAATATAGTTCTTAACAATGTTTTTTATACATAGGTACCTAGTGTCTTTTATTGCTATAAAAACAAAAGAATTGTCTTCAAGATATTTTTTCACCATTCTTAAAGTGGAGGGAAGGTTGGCTGAAACTCATCTATATTTGTTCTTTGACTCTGCTGCAGCCACGAATAAAATGTGCTACACATTGCTGCTCCCTAGCTACCGTCTTTTGCCTTCTTGTGTATATTGGACTGCAAAAACCCCACGAAAGGATAAGTTATGTAACTCGCACATAAATCATTGTCAATTAAATTGTGGAATACGCATCACGTGTCATCTTTCTTTCGCCATGTACTGCCGCGACGTTGTGCTGTTGTCCAGATGGTCAAGATTTTAGAGTGAGTACATTCTACGACAATGCACCCACATACGTTCAATATTTATATCATATGACCACTGAATAACCTGGACTGATGGCTTGTTCTCCCGTTACGCATACTGTACATGTACCCTGAGTGTTAAGCCACCAGTCCAGTTCAGGCATGGCTCCATATACATAAACCAGATCAAACTATACGACACCTTTCAGAAATAAGATTACACGTCTACGTCAGATCACCCTATAACAATAAGAGAAATGGTCGTACTGGTCATTGCCTAGATTAGATTTGTTAAAGACAAATGTAAATGCAAATGCAAACTACAAATTGTATTGACCCAAATTAATGTGCCCCCTAGAATAATTATGGTATACACCCCCTTGTGCCACTAAAAAGTACCTTACATTCGCCGCGACGGTAACCCTAAAAATCCCTTTGTTTCATTGAGATGGTAATCATTTAAAGCAACGTGTTTGTAAATTTAAATTGTTGTCCTTGAACAAGCGACCCTCGCTCGATTCACATTGATTAGTTGAGGTAAAACTTTGCCCTTCGTCTACGGGAAGATCATATGATAATAAAATATGATAGAGCGTATGAAGTGGTTCACTTGTTAGGGCTGTTAGGGCTGTGAGGGCGTTAAAATTCACGAACTTTCATCTTGGGACTTTGCTGTTTTGCACTAAGGTGCCTATCATGTTGATATTAAACTTAAAATAGTTTCAAAACATAAACCATCTTCTACGTTTACACTGCCAGCCAATTGTTTACACTTTATTATTTCAAAAACACATGTCGTATAGCACTGTTTATTATGTTTTATATTTTAATTATATTGTTTTATTACTAAGTTCTATGGCTGATTAAGAGTAAGTCATCCCAGTTATACCTAACAGTGTTTTGGTGTGTTTGATGATTAAGTTTAATCATCAAACACACCAAAACATACGGTGTATATTTTATCCAATTAAGTAAATAGATTGGCGACAATTTAGCGACTTAAGATTAATTAAAATAATTGAACTGGTTGATATTTCGACAAGTTTTGAGATATCTCACTTAAAAATTAACAAGGTAAATAAGGCTCGATAACTATGTTATATATAACTCATATTCCAATTTATCTGGTCAGAAATTATTATTTAATGAGGATGGAAAATATCTGAGGTATAGTCGGTAACCGTGTTCTTTCGCTTAGAGGATCCAGCATTTGTATACAATAAGTAAGTTTCAATAGTTAAGTTTGATACTAATCAGATTTAACAATCAGGAGCATACTGGTTTACCTTAATTTAGTGATGTTGATCCACAGACACTCATTTTTAGATGTTTGTTGTAAAAAACAAATTTACGTACCATTGTTGGGCAATGCTCTGTAAATATAACAACTCTGGTGAAGCATGAACATCCAGTGTGCATATCCATCCAACAGAAAATCCTATGTAAACAGCTGACATTTGTTATAAGAACCTAATACTTTTCTACCTCAATCGTGGGCGGCACCAATCCAATTATCAGGAGTGAATGGTTGTTGTAGAAAATTGTTTCGCGGCGATGTCACTGTTTTTGGCTAGCAAGAAATTAAAAAATTTAAATTCTTAGTACTTTCCAGAAAATGTTGAAAATCATGTATTAACGGGCTGGGAGAGGTTTCAGACAGAACACACATACTCAAGACTGGTGGGAGCTACGACTTCGGTGGTTGCTTTTTAAAAATTAAATATTAAAATTCGTCAGAGGAGCGTTTTGTTGGAGTTCGTTATTGACCGAGTGCAGTGAAGAGCTGAATTTTATTTCGGAAGGGACATTTTCGAACTAAATATATACGGTTCGGTGTTTTGGGGGTATTCTTCCCAATATTTTGTGACGCTGTCAGCTTGTTGGGTACCCATTGTTGCTTCGTCTTTATCTGGGCATTTGTCGGAGTGAAGTCGCCTCGTGGTAGCTCATAATCACTTCTGCAGAGAACTGTTTTTTCGCCCTGGAGTTGCTCGTTTACAGTGTATTTGATCCTCACTGTATCTTCTATTGCTGAAGTCCTCGTCCGTTCTCCCTGCTGACGTATTCACCCGTAAGGTCTTCTTATTTCGATATAAGACCTGTTCTAAATAAACAACTTGATAATTGTATGTTTGTTATAAAGCAAATCGATATTTGAAGTGGTTGACAGTTTTATCGTTCAATGACTTTGATTCTGTGTTCTTTATATCAGTTTCACCTTGTTTGATGTCTTTGTTTCATCTAAAAGAGTTCAATTATGTCTTACTGGCGCATACGTCAAGAGGGAGAACGGGTGAGGACTTCAGCAACTGAAGATACAGCGAGGATCACATAGCACTCCGGGAAACGAGCAACTCACAGGGGCGAAAAACAGTTCTCTGCCGATGTGGTTATGAGCTACCACGGGGCAACGACGAAAGTAAAAAAACAACAACACCGAAATAACTGTGATACAAGCTGACACCCGTCCCATAACATGGGGAAGAAGACCCCAAAATGCCGAACGGTAGATTTAAGTACGAAAATGTACCTAACCGCAACATTGTCCCGAGTGTATTCTGCATGCACGGGCGCTCGCCTGTACGGACGGACGGAGTGAATTATACACACGCTGAGAGAGCACACACCCTTACATACGGCAGTTACGGGGTACTTCCATTGTTGTTCTATTATTCCCTTTTCTAAAGAAATCCTCTGTGGGGTACCACTATAACAAAGAAAACCTTGTGAGGTAGCATTGTTCCATTGTTAAAAATATCCCACAAGTTGGCGTGTGTAAAAGGGCACACTCATCCACAGATGAACATTCTTGAAGCTCAGAAAATGAATAAACTTTTTAAAGTCTGCGATCGTGAGGAACCTATGTATCCTGTATAAAATACGCAATAGTAACGGTCATATTGGACTGTGACATGATCAAGTTTAGAGTTAGTGCTGGGATTGCGCAATCAAGCTACAGCCATCGTGTCAGGTGGAAATACAATGTACTTTGTTTTAATAGAGTGGAATAACTCTAAGTAAAAGTACTCTATTTTTCAAAATGATTTATAAGAAAAAGGAACCTAATAATTATTTAACTTGGTTTGAAAAGTTATCACACGAAATATGCACATGCTTAGAGCCATGCGTTTTGTACACGTGTACAAAACGCGCTATAAATGGTGTTATGATGACGTGCATTGAATATTAGGCCAAAACGCACATCTACAATATGAAACAAGCCAATAAATGAAAAAAAAATAAAAATTTGAAGGTCGTAGAAATACTTCTTGAGATATGATGGTTACCAGCTTAACTGTATTATTCATACGACGATCACGTGGTCAATTAATTAAGAATTTCAATTTAGTTACATCTAAAAACTAAGGCTTGGCATAAGCCTCCATGGTAGAACATTTGACTACTGTTTTTTGCTTAATTTGACATATGGTGTTAAGAAAAGACACAAGTGAAGTAAATGGAGTTTTGTAGGACAGAAAGAATGATGTAAGAAAAATATAAATCTCGACAGAAACAATAGCTGGGGGTTGGAACAGCTTATAAAACAAATGATGTCAAAACCAAAAGTAAACAAGCAAAAAGCACAATTCGAAGGCGATAAACGTACTAACGTTACTGCTTACTATATATTAAGCACAAGAGAACACATAATAGTCAAGTCGAAAACGCTGAAAAAATTGCTCTACCGCAGCGCACAAATTGTTGAAGTTTTACACTGGACAAAACCATTGTACACGCGGGTATTAACGTCGTTAAATCTATTATCAGCCAGTTTCAGCCCAAAACCTCAGCACACTGCTTAGTACAGCGTTTTAGCGATGGTGCTTAGATATTGCCTCAGGATGTCCCTCTCGCTCTAGCCTCTAAGATGTGCTCTGTGGAACTCGCTTCCGTTGCACCATGGTTACACAGACCCTCTGAATGTAATCTTATGCTCGATTTTCAAATGTATTTATAACAGTTATTCATAATCTAAATAATATAGTTTGTTTTTGAAAAACAAAGAAAAATGGACCCCTTGGCCGGGGGGGGGGGGTCCAGGTTGAACAAAGAAACACAAACATATTAACATAATACTTTAATGTTACTTAATTTTTTTGTGGAAAAAATGAGCAATGCCTACAAGAGCATGACACGTTTATACACTACAAAATGAAACTATCGTTATTGTGACCGACTGTTCAACCATTTTTCAGGGTCTCTTCCAATGGTGGTGAGACAACGATGGAATACGTGAGTGCATTGGAGCAACGTCTTTCGTTAAAGGAATGCAAACGAGTACGTAATAATTACGTATTTATTACTGAAAATCAATAAAAAGGGCTTCATAATGTAAAAACCCACCCCAAAAACGTTTTGATAAGTTTTACGCTGGGCAAACATGCCGAGTTTCACGAAAAGGTCATAATCACATAGGAATCAAAACAGGACGGTGACGTCACAATACGGACTCAGTTTTTTTTCACCATAGCACACAATTCGTGTATTGTATTAAGCAATAAAGGCATAACTCTGTAACGAAAGCTGGTAAACATGTCATAAAGCAGCGCGCTGCAGCAGTTCGTGGGAACACCAGTGTTGATGAAGAAATAAAGCCATGAAGTGTTTCTGATGGGATCAATATTAGCTCAAGTGACCAGGGGAGATCTCGAGAAGAGGGAGGGGGGGGGGGGCTCGGAGGGGCATGCCGAGGTTCGCAGAGCTGAGCCACACACGGTTCGAACAACTGGCAGCACAAGCAAACATCATATTATAGTATTATACCAAATCAGCAAAATCTTTTTGTGACCCGAAAATTATTCTTCTCAAATTGTAGTTTTATGGATAAGGGTTGTTATTTCTTTATACGAGTAGGTCATGATACGTTCTTATGAGCAGCAAACAATGTTTCAACTAGGAAACCATAAAATTGTCAAATGTCAAAAGGGCTATAGAATGCCCCATAAGGGACATTTGATGAAAAAATTAATAACTACAGAAATAGTTTGAGCCTCCATTTTGTGCACTCGAAATCATTTCAAGAAATCATTTTGTTCACTCAAAATAAATTAACAAGTAATTAACCACAAGGGAAACTGACTGGGTTAGTTTAAAATTTTGGGGAAAAAAAAATTTAAGAAAAGAAAAATTTACGAGAAGGATCTAAACCAAAGACCTGAAAATTAATGTCCAAATGCTCTGCAAGCTAAGCTATTCAGTCCTAGGTCGTCAGTCTCCCTATTAAGGTGTTTGGGCACTGTGCCAGGAACACCTCTTGTTTTTTGGACAGAATCTTTGTTCGGGTGCGAGTCAGAAGCCATTCAACCTGGGAAACGGCAGCCAAGGGCATGCGACTTTTTAAAATTGACTGGGTAATTTTTTGTTTATAGTTTGGGATTGAACAAAGAAAATTTGACATATAAGATTAAATTATTTGTGCGTTCAAAATGACATTTGTTCGGTTCGTAATAAACCAATCCGCTTATTTGAAATAATTTTGCTCATTCCAAATTTATATATTTTTTTTCAACTCAGGTCATTTTAATTCTCGCACTGATTTTAAGAACACAAGGTGATTTTGAGCGCTCAAAAGTTTTTCGATTGTACTAAATACTTTATTTAATTTCTTGAGCTCGTAGTAATTTTAATTATTTCAATCACTCGCAATAATTTGGGATACTCGAAATTATTTTGTTTTTCCCGAATCGTTTTGCTCGAAATCATTTTTAACGCTCAAAGTGATTAATTTAGTGCACTTATTATTAAGAGAGCTCGAGATCAGTTATTGCGAGAGCTCGAAATAAGTAATTTCGGAAGCTTGAAAAAAATGATTGTACTAAAAATGATTTTGAACGCACAAAATAATTGCAAATGGATGAAATATTTTAACTCAAGTGCGCAAAAGGATTTAAGCTCAAGAAAATGTTTTTCAAGAAATAAGAAAAGAATCGTAAAATACCGTAAATGTTTTTTCCTACGACGAGAAATCGGTGACCTTAGCTTCTAAAATACTCAATGAAAGGCAAAGTAGTATAAATTCTTTTTGATAGTACGTGTAAGTTCACATGAAAAGATTGTCACATCATGGTAAATGTCAAACTTGTAAAGTAATGTCTTACCTGGATGGGGGTACTGATTGCGGACACGGCGGTGAAGTTGACCACATCGGAGAAGAAAACTGTCACCTCGTCGTACGTCTCAGCGGGTGCAGTGCCTGTCTGCTTGAGCTGCTCAGCTACTATCTTGGGCAGCATTTGGTACAGCAAGGAGTCCGCTCGTTTCTTCTGCTCCCGGAGTTGTTTCGTTTTTAGATGAAGATTCTCATTGACTTGCTGAATGCACTTTGTCTGTCGGATGATGCCTAAAATGATTATCGGTCCTGTGAGTATAACCGAAATGAGGAGCAAAGCGCAGGCCACGACGCTAAATTTCCCCTGCCTTGCGGTTGAATCCAGCTCCCTGACGATCAAATCTGCCAGATCGTACTGTAATTTCAAAAGGATATCAATGTATAACGTCATGTTGTCGAACCAGTTATCTCCTTTAGTGAGCGAAGGTTTTAGATTCTCAAAGTCGTTGAGGTGAATTTCGGAGCGCATCCTTTTGAGTTGACGGTACAGCTCATTGTCAATCTTGTAAGCTTCTTGCAGAAATGACGAAAGTTGGAGGGCGGTGTTGAGGTACGTCTTTGCCACAACTGTTTCGTTTAGGTACCATAAGTAATCCTTAAGCAAACTGAAGCCTCCTAAAGAAAAGAACGTACCCCCGATGGCCCGCTCTTTACCCATGTGCTCCTTTGCCAAGATCAGGAGCTGGTAGGCAATCAGTTGTCTCCACAGACTTCCAGATGAGTACTTTTTAATGTCTTCGGAGAGCCAATACATAATCGCATCTATGTCATGTGTGTAAAAATCAATAACATCTGGAATGGTTAGATTATTAACTCCTATCGATATCATTTTCCGCCGAAAACTACCTAAATGAGCCACGAAGTCAACCTTGCTGTTGAAGTAACGCCTTCTAGGAGAGTCTACCTCAAGGTTCCAGGTAATGTTCTCAACGACGTTATCCGTTTTTTTATAGACTTCCACCAAGTCAGTCAGTCCATCTTGGTCCCCCGAAGAGATATAGAGCGCGCTCAGTCCCCTTTCGATCTGCAGATGGTGTACCAACTCCCCTGAATCCTGAACGCTGCCACCGACTCTGTCTCGCACCAACTCCAACCTGGTGTTGTCCGTGCCAGAGTTGACCATTAGGACGATTGAGAGCACGGCGAGTATGGTGATCGGCACCAGTGTAATCATCACCATGATGACTATCTGTCGGCGACTTTTGGAGTTGCGCGTGTCTCCCCTCAGCACAGAACATGCTCCCCGGGGGAGGTATATACCCCATTGCATTTGGATCTCCTCCCTCACGTCGGGATCCATTTCTGACATGACTGATGGGGTGACACATCGGTTCATGTAAGGGTCGGGGAACACTCGCTGTGTTCTTAACATAACTACAGCCGTTTTCCACAACGAGAGACAATATTTTTTCAATCCACAACACAAGCTAACTCAATTTAAGCTTTAGCAACTGTAGATAAAGAGTAGGCGAGTGATGTGCCTCCTCGGAATTCCTAATTTTATATCAAAATGAAGACTGCAACGGTGCAATACACACGTATAGCGCCATCCCGTCTTGCAGGGTTTCTCTGTCCGGTTGAACTCTTCTCAATAACAATGGAACCGACGATTTGAGACATCTCACGGCCAGTCTTTATCATTGAAAATATACACCATAAAGCTGCTATGTTCTGCATCTTTAGTGTCTAGTCGTATAATAGGTAAGACTGATGTGGGAGATTGTAAAATAGCATGACCTTGCCCGTCTGTTGAGAGCGTTTCTAGGGATAATGAACTAAGTTGTCAGAAAATGAACATCTGCACGAGCGTGTAAACAACGGGAAATATCAATAAAAGATAGTCTCTGAACTAGTTCACCAAGAAGAAATAGCGAGAAGCCAAGTCTCCAACATATTCGGTAATATGAAATATGTCCTCATGGAGATTGTGACGAATTTAAGTAGTGTTAAAGATCAGGGAAACATTGTTGTTATTTGACTTTTATTCTCTTTGCACACCATCGCAATTTTGCTGGGGAAAACATACCCGGATTCCTCAAACTGCAAATCCATAATAAAAGTTTAAAATGAAGAAAGATGGTTTGGGTAATGTTAACAGCAACAAGCTACGACGACGACGACGCTTGAAAACGCTGAAATTACTACAAGTTGGTATTATTGTTACGTTGATTCAAAAGCAGGAACAATGGGTTGAATCACAGACTTGATTACTATTTGTTAATACACGTAAATGTATATTTCAAATTTCCAATGTAGAATTATCTAATCAAAATAGTGCTCTACTAATCCGACATTACAAAGGGAATGTTCAGTACAATGAGTGGCGCATGCGATTTGGGTATTAATGCTATTGTAAAGATTCAAATTGTTGGAATAAATTTAAATAGTTAGTTTATCCAAGCGTTTCAAGTAAACAATCTTTCCTTTCAGAAAGGTGATTTAAATTTATGCATCAACGTGTGTTACACGTGTACACTTTTATTTTTGAGATCGACTCATAAAGAAAAGCAAACAAGTTTTTGTAGTTTTTCTTCCTCTGTTTTTGCTTTACAAATGATTGTTCCCAAAGCGTACTTGCATTGCATTTAACTCCATATTTGTATATTATATTTTCTACATTTCGGGTTTTCTGGAGTTTTTATTTGTCCGTGATGTATAATGTTACAGCTTCTTGTTATTGTAAAAATCAGATGGCCAAGACCATTGGTCAGGGAAATTACTCCATTGAGAACCAAGATCATGAATCATGGAAGGACATGTTTGCAAAACCAACCAAATAACCCAACCCCCATACCACCCCCAAACAAAAACGAAACTCACTAATACAAACACAAACACAAACACCCCCTCCTCAAATTATCAATAATTCAAAGAATAGTTACTTCAAATTTTGAATCCCCAACACGTCAGGGAAAAAAAGGCAATCTGATGATCAGCAGCATGGGTTCCTTCAAGTGAAGCTAATTTGTATGCATTATATACACTATCAGTCATCAGCTATACTTCACATATGTCTCAATCACATATTATCAGCATTTCATTTATTTATTGGATCATTATTTCTAAGGTGTATTTTTTTAGCTCCTTCTCTTTTTGGCTTACTAGAGTAATTCAGGCACCAATAATCCCTCATCGTGAATCACCTCAAATCTGTATAAGCCTTGTCACACCAAGCAATATTTACTGATGGCAAAACTGAGTCGCAACCAATTGTATTGCATGAAATAGGAACAATTCCTTATTAGCTCAATAGATTTTATAATTTTTATGTCTGACTGTTCCAAGGAGGAAATTAAGATTTGATCTGTTTTCTTCTTGGAGATTGCCTAAAACCAGTTGCCTTTAGTTGGCTCGTGTGACATGGCAGCACTCTGCAGAACTGAAGAACATTTCTTTTGATTCTTCTCTTTCCTCTGACCTTGGTCTTTCGCTCAGGTAACTACGTCAGGTTAAACAGGTCTTGAGGTTTAGTGAAAGAAAACTGATGACGCCTCTCTTTGCTATCTTATAATATTGTCCATCAACAATAATTTTATTAACAGTCCATTACGCGCCCTTGAGAATGTTGCGATCTGAAAAGAAAAGCGGTGCACAGATCGAAAGGGTTGATGCTTTTCAAAAAGTCTTGCCACTAAAGTGTGATCTAAATTATGCACTGATGGAAACGTCTTAAAAAAGAAAAAGACCCCCCAAACTACAAAAGCAAAACAAAAACCCACCCCCGCAAAAAAAATCCCAAAACAAAACACACACGCACACACCAAACAAACACCCAAAACAACAATAGGAAAGAAAGAACAATTCTGAATGTCATAGCGTAAAAAATTAAGGAATTGCCCCTACAGTAAACGTTTTCCATTTGCGTCAATAGAGATTAGTTTCCCCTTTGGAAAGATCTTCGCTTTAAGAAGGATAAGTTAATTGTGGTTCAAGAAATACAGAAGTGTGCATCACAAAAATGAATTTGCACTGATGAATGGGAAGGGTTAATGGGACTGACATTTCGGACAATACTAGAAAACAAACAAACAGCCTTTTGCTCTTAAAGTTCTATTTTTTGTGGGAAGTTGGCAAGAGGCGAAAAGATTATTTCAGCCGGCGGCATCTTCACAGCATAGTTAAAACAACACACACAGTGTCGATTGTTGTGAAAAAGTACTTCTTGGTTCTTTTCATGTTATTTAATTTAATTTCATTTTATTCAAAATTACAACTGCAGCACAAAGCTTGTGTGAAATTTACAAAGCGTAAAACTTATTAAAAATTTACACCATTAACGTAAAACAATTGGAGATAAATAAACAAAAGACACTTAAAAAGAAAACAAGATAAATTAATGGCGACACAAAATAAACTGAACAGCACTAAAAAGGAGTTAAGCCTGCTCTATGTCTTGGAAAATGCTTTCGCATGCAACCAAACACTTCACAAATCTATTTTTGTAAGGCTCTTGATTACAGGGGCTCCAAGGTCAAGCTCAGGTTATTAATGCACTCATTTTTCCAATAGATAAAGTCAAATGAAAGTGGGAAAAAACTATAATCTGTCACCTCACCTTACAATGATGTAAAATGTAATTTTATGTTATACTCTATCACAGCGAAATTTGAAACATGCAGTTAATAGATATCAACAACTAATGGGTCTGTACGATCCAAAGAGAAATGTATGCGTCAGTCAAAAGATCAAACCATATAATGCCTTTTTTAAATGAAGTTCATAAAGTATGAACTAGTAAAAATGTCTTGTACAAAAATGTACAGACTAATATATTTCAGAATGTGACGTCATTGGATATTTTGGATGTTGTCAAATTTCCGACTGGAAGGAACATCGTTTTAACGTGATGCTAGTACATTTTCCCGCCCATACATGTGAACTCTATTGGAAAATGATGGCATCATTTCAAGTGAGGTCGACCTTGGAGCTCCTCTTGAAGAGTTAAGAGATGAATGGGATGGCTCTCTAAGCACATCGGTTGGACATGTACTTAGAGACCAGTGATGTTTATTTGTATATCTGAGGTTCTTGCTGCGGAAACCAATCGGAGGTAAAGCAATGATGCAAAATTCATCCCACATTTGGAGATGTCTGTCATTAAGCGTCTGGAGACTTGTGAGGTCAAGAGTATGTACGATGTATAGCTGTTTACCAAGGATTATGTAATATGCCCGCTTTAGAGACTTTGATGAGTTTGACGTGTAAGCTCCCTCAGCAGCGCTAAACCGAATATGGTGCAACAAATGATTGTCTGTTGAGAGGAAATTATATTGTAAAACTGACAATAAAATACAAACAGCCGGCCTGCGGCCATTTTATTTGCACAGTAAGTTTAAAACCAAATCTGCATCCCTGTTGACTTACATCCATCCCAAGGCGTGTCCCCAAAATAACGAGTGAGGTAATTGCCTCGTGTTTAACCATCACATCAAGAATACGTTGTTAAACCACGAGGATTGATGGTACTCTGGACATGTGTTATGAACAATCTGCATACAGAACCAGGGTTTGTCCCGAACTGGACATTCACAATAGTACTAATACCAAAAATGATAATATTGCAGTTCTAAAGGCCCTGTCAAACTGTTGCGAATAGAGCGAACGTGTGCCCTACATTTTGGGAAATTTGGGTGTACGTTCGTGTAAGTTGTCATTCGTTCCTTACACGTTTGGCATAAGTTGTATCCGTTATAGGGGTTCGCTGATGTGCGCTGTCTAGATTAAGTTTTGAACGTGTTCAAAATTTTGAGCGTGTGACAACGTAGTGTTCAATACGCTATGTATATATGTTCCCCATTCGCTGTGTGAACGTTTCGCACGTTGGGTGTTGGTTGCTTCTTTATCCGCTGTTCGGCCATATTACGTCTAAACCATCTGGAACTTTGTCAAAGCGAATGCTCAACGTATACATAGTTATTTAACGAATGGCTTACAAATGACAAACGAATACACAGCGTGTTCTGATGTTCTTACGTACACCACCTTTCACCACAGGCGTCCATCTAACGTGCATGACCGTTATAATACCGTGCGTGTACAGTACTGCTACCGTACAGGTATCGTTTTTCAATCACGATGACGTCACCAATCAAGCTCCTTAATCATTCCAGCTCAGCTGGTCATCAGAGATGGAGGATGCTAATCAGAGACTACGGATTCAATATCTTCTGGCCATTCATCAACTTGAAAATGACCTGAACCACCTTGAAGAGCATATTAATGGTTCAGCGGAAACACGTTACGTGACCGGCCGAAGCACGCTGAGCATTCGATGGCCAATCGTTGCGTACGTTCAGTATACGTTGGATGGACGCTACGCAGGCGCTGTCATTCGTTACATGGACGCTAGTTATACGTTCACCATTTTCTCATTCGTTTGGCAATTTGTCTTAAGCGTCAGGAGTTCGCTTTTAGAAACATATTTTTTTGCCGCAAATTTGAGCGTATCTGGACTTTGCCAAATTTTCAGGAAAACAATCAGTACGCTAGGTAATAAGTTAGCTCTATTTGCAAGAGTGTGACAGTGCCTTTATATAGCGCTTTATCATACCAGAGGGCGTCTCAAATCGCTCATTATTTTGTGTACAAAGTTTGAAACCCATTTACATAGCACCATGTATTATCGGCTCTACGTCCCATCCGATCGGGACTCGATTCCACACACTGCTGATCAGAAACGCCAAGAGCTTGAGTCCAGTTTGACCGCTTGGTCACGACACGCCTGAAACTAATTACCATTCTCCATCTACCAACAGTATATGCAGGTTCTAATGATCAAAACCTGTGACAACATTTGACAAACAACATTGGTCCATGTGTAACTTAGTAGAAAAGCTACGTGCTTGTTTTGACTATAATACCAACTGGGAGAATCTCACAGATACCTGAAACTCCGAGATGAAACCGTTGTAACTGATAATTAGATGACGCTTTGTAATCTGTATTGGCATCCGGCACCAAACATGCACCTGTATACCTTACTACAAACCACAGATCTTCCGTCAACTGAACACGTTATCTCAAGAGAAACAACGCGTCGTTTGCCGCTAGGGCAGCTTTACATACCACGTGGAAAGGAGTTGCAGAAATTCATCGTAAAAACAGCTTTGTAAAAGATGTAAAATACCCATCAGCCCTAATGTAATTATGTCCATAATACATCTGCGAATTTTTCATCTAATTCTAAACTCTTTTGGTCTTTTGTTTGTAGCCAACAGCGTACAAGGAATAACTAGTTTCCAGGCTGGAAAAGATGGTACTGCATGACCTGGTTCGTATTGCTATAACTTTAATATTTTTTACCCAGAGAAATTTCACCAATAACTCCCATGAATCTAGACAAATTTTGTGCGACCATGGACTTCACACGCTAACTTCTGATTGAATAGTTAAAAAGCTTCTCTGAGATCTTAACATGTTTCTCCAATGCTGCTCAAAATAACCGCTTGTAGCTTAGCCCACAGCTTGCAAGATTTGTTTAACTTGTCTTTCAAATTTAAAGCTATCCTACAGATTGAAAAACAGCAAATGTTGTTCTTTTGTCTAAAACTGTTGACCCATATGTTATGTCTACCTATAGCCTAATTGTGGCGTGTCATGGCCGAGCGGATAAGATCACCGGACCCAAGCTCTGGTGTTTCCGACTCAGCAGAGTGTAGGTTGGAGTCCCGGTCGTGACATTTGTGTCCTTAGGCAAGACACTAAACCATTACTGCTTTGTCCTTCGGATGGGACGTGAAGCCGTAGGCCCCGTGTGTTGTGTAAGCTCACTTATCGAAAAGAGAAGGGGTTCGCCCCGGTGTTCCTTGTTTGATTGGCTGCATATTGCGCCACAGCACCTTGTGAACCATTACATGGTGCTTTGTAAAGGAGTAGGTCTCATACTTTAGACGAAGTCCCACATACCTTACAGGAAAATACTAAATGCTGAAGCGCCTTGAGCGTCACTGAGTGACGGATATGAGCGCTATATAATAGTAGTATTAGTATTATTACTATTAATCTCTCTTTGTTCAGTAGTTTGCAAACGAACGTCCCGCCAGATATTGAGGCCAGTTTTTCTGCACATTTTTCAGCTGTTTGCACACATCCTCTTCGCCTTTGATCTATAAATCAAACAAATTCATGGCTTCTTTAAAATTTTATAATTTATAAAGTAAAAGATTTGAAAAATTGTCGCTTCCTGAGTTATAGGTTCTAGCTTTAGACTATGATGGCTACTGCAGAAAAGTAATTCAGGCGAGAAAGAAAAAGGCAACTGTGATCAACTTTGTAATCGATATTGGAGATTCTACGTCGGCAAAAACAGACTAACTTCAGGGCAAGTGCTCCCCGCTACTCCCAGAACTAAGAGGTTCGTCCCGCTATCGTCTTCACGAACCTCATAAAGTGACATGTGCACAATCCTATATAAAACTATTTGCCCTTCACGTCGATTTACATGCAGTTCTTTTTTTTTTTAACCGAATCTCGCCAAAATTAGGCTCTTTGTGTTCTTTGTTGTAACTGTTAGAGAGTTCAAACAACTCACACAAAATGGTCACGCACAGGGTCAGGTTACACAAGGTAACCTGACCCTGTGTAACCTGGTCAGGTTACACAAGGTCACGCACAGGGTCAGGTTACACAAGGTACAGGAAGGGAACAATGTTTCTACTGTCAAAGACGAACCTAAAACACCAATAAATAGCACGATACCATGGAAGGTGAAACCAAGTAAAGACTCCAATAAGTAAAGAAAACGAGTAAAGACTCCAATGACTAGGAGAAGGGACTCAAAAGATTAGAAAACCTGACTCAAAAAAATTCAGGTTGACACATCTCAACAAATTACAACACCAATATTAAACTACTACAAATACATATTTATCCAATAAAAATAAAAGTATATTTCAACTAAAAATGAAAAGCAAATAAAGTCGATACCGCTATCAACATAAGCTGTGGTGCTATTAATGGGCACACCTATAGGCGTGCCCATTGAAAGATCATAGTTGTGAAGCCTGTAAGGGGAGGCGAGGCGGCTGGGTAGACACGTCATCTGCCCGTGGTAGACGGAACCTCAGTCACCGCTGACAAGAAGCCTACGGGAGTCGGCCGTCCTAGGTGAAAATCCTCATGTCACGGAAGTCATATTTCAGGAACGGTTGGTGGATGGGATCAGTCGGTGTTAGGCAACTTTCAGTCTTTGTTTTTGCCCCCCGCCCCCGTTTTGTGTGTTTGCTTGTTCGAGAAATTCTGGACAATAAAAAACATCTACAGGGTATGTTGTTTATTCCGTTGTCTTACGTAATGGTTACAGAAAAAAACCATCCAGGGTTTCGTAAAAATACGGTGTTTGAAGAGAATTCCGGCAGCAAAATTTAACCAGAACTTGATTTTTATTTTGTTATTTTACAGACTTTTACGGGATTTATTTTAATGTAGTTTGTTAAAGGACAGACATATTTCATCACTTTTTGCTATTACAGGATCCTTAAAACTACGGAACAAAACAAGTTCTGGAAATATTGCTGTTGGGTGTTTTCCGTAATTAAACGGTAAAGTTTTTACCGTGATTTTATGAACCAGTATATCTTTAGAAAAATTCCATTGTCTTTTTTATTCAAAGAAGGTCAAATATCATATTCAGATATCTCATACATTTCCGAGTTAAGATTTCTTGCCTATCCTTGCAGATGCTTTTAGTTGTTTACATTTCATTTTAGCGATTGCCTCTCATTTCGTAATAATTATAACCTTATTTATTAAGCATTATTTTTAAATTTCAGTTCTTAGCCTTTTCTCCTTGGGATCATCTTGCAGCTTCTGCAATATCCGGGAATATACGTGAGAGTACTCCGTCCTTCAGAACCCAGCCTGGTGTTTAAACAATTGATGCCAGTGACGGGGCGCATAGACCAATTCCAGTACAACCTCCATGGAAATGATGAGTTCTGATTTGCTTGTTTTCGTTCTGATTTGCTTTGTATTCCTACTGGTTTTGTTCAGATAGGTGCTGGCTGCTGAGGCTGAGATTTAGTTAATTAAAGATGTTCAGTTTTGCGATCAGTTTTAACGGGAAACAACTATGATTACTATAGACTACTTTCATGGGGCAGCCCAGCTCATTTATTTCATTTACTAGTTTCACTGGTCAGGATACTAAAGTACAGTGATAAAACACCAGGGAGACACAAACTGACACACAGTTAAGCAAAAAGGTAGCAATCTGAAGGATTTCAGGAAAATAAACTTAAATATCAGGTTGATCTCTTGATGCTAATTTAAGAAACGGACAAACATTAAGGGTGATAAATAAGTAGTAACGTTGCTTTGAGAGAAATTCACCAGATTTTAACAGTGTAAACATCTAAAATCTGATCGTTTATGTCAAGCTTTTATTTTAATAAAAAGTTGGATGTTTTATAAATTAGTCAGTTTTGTTGACAAACTCTCACGATTTGTTAGCTTTCAATGAAATAAAATGGTTATTCAATCAAGAGCTAAGCTAAAATAAAGTAAAGCACATAAAATTGAACATAATCATAAGAGCTGTAATTATAATTATTACAAGTTATCAGTAAATTTAATTAAACCTTCAGAAAGAAAACATGCGTGTGCTACAATATCATTGTTTGGGTTATGTTTGTTTTATTTTGTGGTGGTATTTATTTAAAAGTAGTTTTTTATTTTGTTAAAATTCCTGACACACAAACGAGCAGACGACGCACGTTTGTTCTCATGTAGTGTATTTTCCCCATGATCCACGCGGGGACACAATATGAAGCCAAAGCCAGGGAAGCCGAAGTGTTCGAAACAAATACGTTGCCATTTTGTTTATTGTGAAGCCCAAGCCGCGCGGAGCCGAAGCCCCCCCCCCAAAAAAAAATAAAAAATAAAAAATAAATAAATAAATAAAAATAAAAAAATAAAGTAAAAAAAAATAAAAAATAAATAAAAATAAATAAATAAATAAAAAAATAAAAAAAATAAAAAAATAAAAAAGTCCCAAAACAACAACAAAAGGAAAAGCAAAAACGAAGCCGAAGCCTGAAGCCGAAGCCGGTCGTCTCGAAAATGTCAATAGTCTGTTTGTGGCTGGACATGGAAACATAAACTCTCCTCCAGTTTACTACACGCGCACACGTTGACCGTCACATCACAAACAAATTCTTTATTTGGTGCCGTTTTCATGGGAAAATTTGTCGCTCGGAGATCCCTGTCCCCCATGGGAAATTAACATTTGCTGAAGGAGTTGATTCAAAAGAGGGCGCTACGAGAAGACCCAGTTCGCCCGGGGGACGAAATCTCCTGCTACACCATCATTATTAACGCGCGCGCGTGTTCAAAAACTTGGCGAGAGGTCAGAATTTAATATCTGGCTTCTTTATCTTCCCTTAAAGAATCAGTTGGTTTAATTTTCAGATGTTGTTTGTTTGAGTACGACCAATGGGGATGGGGCGGGGGGGGGCACACGTAAATATTAGCTAAACCGTTTCTTATGGTACGCATTTGGTACACTGTGTTCGTGAATGCCGTGACGTACGGGGACCTTTCAGATACGGGGACCTACTTTTACTAAAATGAGAAAGACCCGGCAATGCTCCAAAACAAACATTAGCTTGTTTCAGAACGTCAATCATTAATGCTAATTGAATACCGTCCCAAACACTTGAAATTACCTTCAGCTTAAAGTTAAAGTAGCTCGATTTTTAATCGAAAGACTTTGTTTTTGGATCGTTATTCTCTATATGAATCTTGACAGATGATTGCTGTTTGAAAACGAAAAGCATGCACAAACTTTCGCGTACGCTAAGGACATTGCTCAAATTACATGTAACATACAAAATTGTTGTAACTTAAAGTCTTGTATTAACTGTTACATATCATTGGAAGATTTTGTGTGTGCAATACCTCAAATAAAAGCTTGTATCTTTCTCGAATTTAGCATTTGAGTTATCCCAAATAAAACTGACGATTATAATGGAATTTTAAGAGGCAGGTACTTTATTTCCAAACCAGCTTCAAGAAAGGATGAGACAATGCGTAAAAGAGTAGAAACATTCATGGATGTTGAGTTACTACAGAGTGTTGATGGATTGGAGGACAGCTGCTTGTCAAAACACACAGGAAGCAACAGCGTGCGATTTTGAACTTGA
>CM021536.1:9402350-9416263 GCA_010994315.2 Pisaster ochraceus | reverse complement strand
GTGCATGCACTATGACAACGTGTGTACACATGTACGTGTAAATAGTGCGCTGCGTTTGAGACGAGGTTCGGATAATTCGAGGAAAATGGGCCAGTCCGGCGGACCTCGTATAAACGAGAGTCGACTGTACACAAGAGCATAATCTGATCAACTACTTGATAATTTTTTTGAACTCCTTTAAACTGCTTTGCTTTACTTTTCAGTCTGGTGCAGCCTACCACTGTTTTTGCTCAGAACAAAGACTTGAGCTGCTCCGTAAAGAAGCCTTGAGAAATAGACAGATTCCCAGGTATGACAACAGGTGCAGACACCTTACACCCCATCAGGCACAAGACCACCTGCATTCTGGGAAGCCGAGCATTATAAGATTAAAGGTGAGTAAATCCATTTAGCAATTAATCAGTCAATCAATCAATTGCTCAAGCGCAGTAGTTGTAGTGTTTAATGCTGCCACCAAAAATCAATCATTCATCACTGAGTTTATCAATCAAACAAACATTTTGTGCTGCCACCAAATCGTCACTGTTTTCACAAAGAGGCAATTCTTCAAAAGATTACACATTTTGGCAATTCTGTGTTTTTGCACATTTTTTACATTGAAGTACATAGCGCTGGCATGGTGCCAAAAACGATTACTATGAGTTTCGAGTTTTCACGAAGAGGCAAATTGTGTGACTTGGATAAAGTTTAGTTTTCATGAACAGACACATGTCATTTACGCGTTGGTTTGTACACGATGCGCTGCACACAGACCTGATTCGCGCAATTTTCATGAAGAGAAACTCGTGTTTAACAGTTAATTACTCATTCATTAAACTTACTATGATTAAAATAATAACATATTTGCATGGTTTAGGAAACCACATTCATGCTTGGAAAAAATTTCAACGTTTAAATGGCAAACAGTGTCCGAAACAATGATTTCAAAAATAGTTTAACTTCAAATAAGATTTTTTGAAACATGAAAGTTTGGCTGCTGGGGCAAAATTGCCTCTTTTTGAAAACAGTGATGAAATGTCTTCAGTAGGCAATGACAATCTTTTGGACATTTTCATAATTACCTTACACTGACCACAGAAATAAGGAAGCATAATTTATTATTATAATTTTTTGCTTGATAAGTTGTTTGTTATTGATTGTATTTGTTATTGTGTACAACATATAAAGTCAAGAAAGTCAACCAGAAAACCAATCTTCTAATACAGTCATACAGTGGAATTACTCTTATAGAGAGGTTTCACGTGATGTCACTTCATTGTCTCCGCTGCCATGTTGAGTACTAAAATACCGTTCGTGTGATGGGAAATAGTACCAAACATGGCCGTCAAAATGACCTTTTAAGGGGTCACGCAACCTCTCTATATGTTTGTAAAGAATAATGCTATTTTAAACCTCAATAATGGTTGAAATGGTGATGAGAACCCTTTTAAAACGTTTTCTCAATTGACATTATTGATTGGTTTCCTCTTTTATGTAGCTAGACATAGAGACTGATTTGTTTGAGGACCTTGTTTATGGAAGAACTCAACATGATGCTCATCTCATTGAAGGTGATCCGGTTAGTTCATTTGTGTTGTTTACTAAATGATTAATGTTGTACATGGTACCTGTGGTTGACATTCTCATTTGTGGACAAACCCAAACTCTTGACTGACATTTAGTTTCGTATTAACTCTCTTACAGGTGTTGATTAAAAGTGATGGATTTCCAACGTACCATTTTGCAAATGTTGTTGATGATCATCTGATGGAGATTAGCCACGTACTCCGTGGCATGGTGAGCTAATTTAACCTGTGCCCCATTTTGTAAATCTCATATGCATGAAAGTAATCCTTATCAAAATAACTTGCTGAGTAAAAAGTAAAGTTCTTGCATTTAATTTTCGCTGGCAATCTACTTAAATAATATGCCTATTTTTTATACGATGAATGATTATTCTGTCCTAACTAACTTTATGAAATTGAGCCCTTTAATAAATTTTACAAAGCTTGTAAACACACAAATTTGCTACGCCCACCAAAACCTTGCCTTGCATCAACAATATGTTACCAATCAAAATGCCATAGGACATTGTTTTCATGGTTGTTACTGGTGCTTTTTATTAGTAGTTTCTGTATTGCAAGTAAATTTGTAAAGCAATATTGTCCATAGGACTCTGGAAGCACTGAGCATACTCATTTCTTGCTAATATCTTGATTGATATCTAGTCAATCTCTCATCATTGGGCTGTCCAGTAGACTAGTTTTAGATAGCAACAGCTAAAAATGCATCTGCTAAACAGGATTTCCTTTCAAGAGCTTTATTGCAAACTGGACTCTGGCATGTTCTTAATTTCAAAATAACTATTGTAAAGCACACAAGATTGCTAAGCACTAACAAAATGTCTTCAAAGTCACACAAATTTCAACATGAAAAAACCCACAGAAAAACAGGTCTCCAACAAAAATACAATGTCATGTCTGTTGTTAACTGGTTCCTAGCACGAATTTGCTAAGCAATATTTTCTCCTTAGCAATACCATGAATACTGTTGAGTTGAATTCAATCATAAAATTATTTAAAAAAATCCTTCATGTCCCATTACTTGTAAAAGTACAGTTAACAAGCTACTTTCAAAACAGCTAAATTACAAACTTAATATTACACATTATGTTGCTTTCCCTACTTGCAAGACAAGACTAAAATGATTGTGTGGTTTTTTTTCACGGCCATGTCTAATGCTTGACAGATACTACCAATGCTACCAATGCGGTATTATGACCGTTGTTCTTTTAAATGTCAACTTATGCCATCAGGAATGGTTAACATCTACACCAAAGCACCTGTCTCTTTACAAGGCTCTGGGTTGGAGTCCACCTAAATTTGCTCATCTGCCTCTCTTACTCAATAGGTATGTAATCCTTCACAAAATGACTACAATGTACACTTAGTGGTTTGTAAAAGTTGTTTTTAAACAATAGACCATTACCTACATGTACATGTAATTTGCATATCCTGCACCTGTACTTTAGTCATTACATAGGATCTCATCTCCGCAGCTCAGAAACTATATTTTCAAGTTTGTTGTGTTTTTGTATTTAATCCGAGGATATGTTAAGCTGTTTAATTAATGAATGTGCAGTTCATGATATACTGTAGGTTCAACACAGTCATCAACTTCAACTGCCTGTTACATATTGCATTGATATTTTGGTAGACTTTCGTTGTCAATGGAATATCAAGCTTTAGGAATGTTTAAGGGTTTTGATCCTTACTTTCATCTAGGATACATGTTTCAACATTCGCTACTTAACCAGTTTACTTCGGTGGACGCAATAACACACAAAACTTTTACACACAGCGGTGGTCTTACAAACTGGCATTCGAGTTTCTGTGCGCGTTGGCAGTACAGTGGTAATGTCAACAGGCCACGAGTGGTGAGACATTTGTAGCAGGTTGCGCCTACACAGGCAACTGTTTGAAAGAGTCCATTATATGATCATGGTTGGGTGGCCCAAAGGGCACTACAATTAATGACCAGATTAACTCTTGGGATGGATTTGTGCCTAATGCCTTTCTGTCATGTTTGTAAGACTTGTTCTTTTCACATATACAGATATATGCCAAGATTTTGTAAAGGCTGATTGTACTGTTGTCATGAAGCCTCTATCTCTCTCCATGATGCCTTTTGAATGACAGGGCATGGGTGGATGTCCAGCCATTGCATAAGGGCTTTCTAACGGTCTGATTGTACTTCAGAAACACAACTTTAAAAAATTTAAGCCATTACAGTCTGTAAACTTCAATGAGAAAACATTATTATATGGGCACCCAAACATTGGCACCCAAACAGTTTGTTTTAACAAATCAAATTATTAATGGTGAGTAAAAAAAATCCAACTTGGGTAACGGGAAAAGGGTATTTAACTCTGAAACAAACTGGTTGAGGGAAAACTTTGATTTTAAATGTCTATTAACTTAACCGTGACCTTCCCAAATCCTTCTATTAGGTCGTTCAGACACAGTACTAAAGTCGGTTTGAAGGCAGTTTTAACTCATTCGGGTTTAACTTTATGTGTCTGAATGCTCTTAAAACTTAACCGAATGGGTTTGAACCCGAATGCGTTCAATCGGTCGGCGAGGGTGGTTTAACGCTAAACATGGCCTATGTCTTTGCCAAAATGAAGGATTGAGGGCTGTAGGCCCAAATAACAATTGCTTATCACCAGGTCAGGCATTCCAGTCTTATCCAAGTCCAAACTTGGTGGTGTAAAAGAGGAGGTATATTTATATTTTATATTTTATATTTTTAAAATACAAAATATAAGTACATGTAAAAGAGGAGGGTATTGGAGGATTGAGGTTACCCAGGTGTTACCTGCTGGCAAAAAAGGCCTTGGGAGTAAGGGTTCTAATATAAGAAATAAGATTAAAAGCATAATATGGAAGTTAAACAGTATTGGCAGATAATAACAACAGCAATAGCAACAGGCCTTTAATGAGTAGATGCTAATATCAAAGCATGTATTACAATCCTCGCCCATTTGGCCCTAAGAATTCATTCAGCACTTGCATCCAAATAGGTGTAAAATTAGCTAATCATTTGCATCAGCAGGAAGCTAGTATGCACATGTAGCTACTAAATTTACATAGCACAAGTAGTGAATTATTCATCTAATTGCTTATGTTCTCATAATTGCATTGAATACTTTTCCATATTAGTTCAGATCCTCATATTATATCTGAAAACGAAGAAGTGTAGAATTTATGAGACAAATGTCAAAAGCTTATCGTCCTAAACAGCTCAAGCATTTTTGAGAGTCAGCCACCAGTCTTGGTATTGCACTTATCCTGGTGCAGTTTCTTATTTAAAAGTATTTTGAATCTTTTTCTCTGTTCTGTACTTTTGTTCAAAAATTACATAAGTTACATGTTGGCTGAATGTAGGCATAATTATATGCATGCAGCAACTGAGTATTGGCTGAAACCATTTTTTAAAAACTTGCAGGAACAAAAGATCTAAATTTGCATCAGGGATAAAGAATATTATTTGGTTTTACCCATACACCGATGTGTGTAAAGCACTGAATACTCAGTACTTTACCCAAAGTAATATGCCCGTGGATTTTGTTTTCACAGGACTAAGGAAAGCACTGAGTATACAGTGCTTTACACACATTGGTGCAAGGGTAAAACTAATTAATACTATGAAAGATGTATCCTTCATTATTATGTTCAGTGATCAAAAACAGAGGATGAACGATAAAACTACACACTGTATGTTGATATTTGTGCCCATTTAAAGGCAGATGTTTTGTAATGAATTTCCCACCTGGACACATTGAAACATATAAATACCTTCTTTAAATCAATGAAATTGTCTGCTTACATTTTTAAGCACTTTATACAAACCATGCTTAACAATTGAAATTACTCATGAAACCTAGGCTAATTAGTTTTCAGTACTGATAGAGAGAGCATTTCAACAGTATAATTGGTTTCCTTTTTTGGAACAACTTTTAAAAATGGAGTATAGCCAGAACAAGATTGCAAAAGATTGTGCACCGGCATGCCCCCCCCCCCCGGAAATTGAATTAGTTTAAAAGTTTGGCCCTGTTGATTCTCCATTTGTTTGATCGCATGGGTTTACAAATAATTAGGGCTCATACTTATATATTTTGTCATAACACTTGTTGCTCTCCAGGGGAATGAACATTGATCACATGCTATTTAACATGTTAGATTATCCAGTCTTGACTTGTTTTTTCCGTTTGACGATGAAGAAGGTTATGATAATAGTTATCAGACAGAGAATAATTGCCCCAAGGACTATGAAGGTGACCGCCAATGGATTGAGACCTGCATCGGTTTCTGCATCAGGTTTCTTTATGGTACACTTTGGAAGTGCAGATGACCACTGTCTGTTACTCTGGCAGGTTAAACTGGATAATCCCTCCAGAGTAAAACCATCATAGCATTTGACCCCCACAGTTGAGTTTACAAGATATACAAACCCTGTCATGTTTGCATTATCCACACTTCCAGGAAAACCACAGCTGACCAGTTTGACTGACGATTTCTGAATTTGATCGATGATACCTGTCACTAGTAGTGTTTCATTTGCAAAGGACAAGCTGCCAGTGGTCACAGCATCAAATATACATTCAAGAGAAGGCCCACACAATTCTTTGATCTCCGGACTTACATCATTTGGGTTTGGGGCATCAACACTTGGCATAAAGTCTGGCAAATAGTAAGTGTTGTAGTCATAGGGGGAAAGATAAGTGAATATGGATTCCTCTTTTACCACAAGCCACTGTAGCCCATAATTGTGAATTTCTTCCATGGAAGACTCTGGCTTCATGGTAGTACCATTTGGGAATTGAAAGTCATCTTCTGGATCTCCATTCAGGTTACCCAGAAGTCCTTGGACTTGACCTTTGAACTTTTCATTCAGCTGTGCCGTAAATGACATTAAGTCATCTTTGATGTACACAGTGATGGCAACACCAGCACTAAATGCAATTTTGATTTCAGAGAAGTCCAAAGTGAAACTTAATCGAAGGCCCCTGAAGTGGTGTACTTGGACAGGGCTGGACCTCAGGAGTAATGGCTCACCATCCAAAAGAACCAGCACTTCATTGATGTTAACAAACTGTACCTGGACAGTAGAGGAATCATTCATCTGGACAACAAAAGCAGTGTATACAGAGGCATTTGTTTGCTGGTATACCTCCATGCGGGATTGGAAGATTAGGTCATGAAGTTTCGAGGAAGCCATCAGAAACTCTCCAGCCCCATTGAAGGTGAACCTCTTGCCGTCTAGACTTGTTATGTGAGGATCTCCAGTCCCTGCTGCTGGAAAAGGAGGGACGTAGTTAGAGCAGTCATCAGATGGACGGTATTTGTAGTACAACTTGCAGTTTTTGTTCCATTTGCAACAGCTGAACCATGGCAGCACATCATACCATTGATGTTTCCAGAAATGATCCTCGGGACTGTATCGATCAGCAGTGCCACCCCCTGGGGGACCAATGAGTATGTTTCCATCCTTGCTGTAGCAGCACTGTTGGCCAGATCCAATAGATGATGATGTGGTTGACCTAAAGCAGTTTTTTGCGCCGGGATGGTAGAAAGAAATCAAATCATTTGATAAGTCAAAGTTAAGAGAATCTACACTGGCCTGAGCAGAGGTGCATGGACATGGTGGTATGCCTTTAGGAACATTCTTTAACTCTTTTAGAAACCATGAGCAGGATTTAGTCAGGAACCTTGTTACAAGATTCAATGTAGAGTAAACTCTGTTTGGGTTGCTCTGTTGGCCACTTGGTTTCAGGTAAAAAGCTACAAGTGATGGCCATCTCTTAGTTGTGCTGTTGTCATTAAACAAAGGTAGCAACTCTTCTATAAAAATCTGAAGCTTTCCATTATTCAAGGCATTCTTCTTCAGGGGAACTCCTTCTAAAAGGACTGGATGCCCATCCTTGTTGTAATCAGAATTTTGCATCATGATATTCACTGTCTCTACTCCCTCACCTACACTCTTAGGGTCCCAAGTTAGGAGAAGATCATCATCTCTTGTTATGTCTATGACCCCGTTTCCTGTTGGTGTCTGCATCTGATTGACAGTGAAAAGTGGGAGCAAGTATTCTTCCGACGTAATATAGACAACACCAGAGTAGGGAAATGTCTTTCCTTTATCCAGAGACACATAGACTGACGTAAGTCCATTCATGTAAAAGGTTGGTGTAATGCAGACAATGGTGTAGGGGTCAACAAAGTATCCAGACACCAAGATCTTTCCAATACCTGTTGAAAATTGGCATTTTGAGCTTTGGTATGATTGAACTTGATCTTGCAAGCATGGTAAAGTTATCCTGAATATTTCACCACCAAGTTCTCTCAGGTAGTACGTTGAAAAGTGCAAGATTTGGCCGTTACTTGGAAGAGACAAACCTGCAGCATAGCCATATGATTCATATTCTTCGTAGCCATAAACAATAACAGACAATGGCGATGATAAAGGATCAGTTTGCTCTACAAAGTACACCCCTTCTCCTTTAGGGAGTTGGACAGAAAGTACTGTGTGGTTTGTGTTGGGAACTTTGCTTTTATGTACTTCAGTTCCATTCATTGGAGAGCCGTTGAGATGCACAGTCTCCTGTGCATTTGTCTTCACAACGATGCTGATAAAATTGAAGTATCCTCCAGAATCTGCTCCAGCATTTGGCGGGGTCGCAAAACCAAACACATACCCAAACTGCTCTTCAGCAGGAACCTGTATCAGAGAAGGGTCTACATTTATTCCGTTAATGGATACCAGCATCTGCATCATAAGAGTCGGCTTGCTTGAAGAAACCAGACCAGATCCTGAAAGCAGACCCTCCCAAAATTCCCCTGTGTCCAAATTCAGTTTGCCAATCTTTGGGATGGTAACACTGGTGCCGTTGAAGTAAGCAATTATCTGATAGAAATTTGTATCCGTACTTTGAAATGCTGTATAGATATGTTTCTGTCCCCAACTCTTCACTGGTACCGATTGTTCTGTCAGCGTATCACATGCAGATCCAGGGTTTGATTCACATTCACTGCCAGTAAACATAGCAATTGGTTTGTTGGCTTGGATGACACTTCCAGTGAAGTCCTGTGATGCTTGTATGTGAACAGCTTCTAATCTGTCGACCATAAAGCTCAGCTGATCACCTGGACTGTATGACTGCCCTTCAAATGTTACAGGTCCACGTAAGGTAACTTGAACTGAAGTGGAATCTTCTGTACCTATTACAGCAACGTTTGGCTTTACAACTACGGAGCCTGGTGTTGCTGCGATGTACTGCAAGCCAAGGTTGCTTATGGGTATGCCAAGAAAGCCATCTGTTGTGTAAGGGAAGTATGATAAACCATACACTGAAACCTCACTGGAAGCTGTAACCTCAATACCTTTGAAGCTTCTCTCTGTACCATCCATAACCAGCTCTGTAGAAACATGTGTAATTCTGTACCCTCCAGCCTCAAGGTTAAAGCTCTCATGGAGAGGCTGACCCTCCACATGGTGCTTGCTGCTTATAGTCACAGTGGTTTGCTGATCACTAAATGCCACTACAACTATGGAAAGGTTTATATCGTTGAAATCAGACTTCACCAAGTTATCAGTGAAGCCAATGATGAAATGTTTACCTCTTGATATTCCAAAGCATTTTGACTGATTGTCGAGAGTTGATGGATTGTCAGCCTTTACCTGTTCAGATGTGGCTAGTATCAATAAAACCAGCAACCAGAGTCCTTGACACTTCAAGCCCTCCATTCTGTAAAACAGGAACCATGCAAAAAAATGTTGGTTTGAATTTAGTCTATGTAATCACCATGAATATAGTGGGGTTTTTTTGTTCTTAGTACCCTATGCAAACTTGTTTCATTCTGGGTAGTAATATTTACATGTGTACCCTTACCATTGGAAATTGTTGTCACCCAAGATTACACAGAGTATATTTGGAATCAAACACTACCAAGCTCAAGTTAGAACTTGTCCTGTCGTTAATCCACTGTTACAGAGTAGATTTGGAAAAAATACAAATTGAACTTATCGTGCTGTTTATCTACCACCTCAGCAGTAACTGGGGACTTCTACATTTGCTTTGTGGATCACAGGAATTGCATGAAACTATTTTTACTCTGCAGTAGTGAGATAATTATAAGAAGTCCCCTGTTAGACAAGGTTTAATCCAAACAGAGTAGTCTCCTGGTTTTTCTGAGACTACATGTACTCTGCAGAAGTAGACAAACAGCAGGACAAGTTCTTATCTGAACTAGGTAGTCTCTCCATTCCCAATCTAATCTGCCATGGTTTGAGAAACAGCAGAACGTGTTCTTATAAGAACAATTTTGTTTACTGTTGTTTCATTGTATGGTTTATTCATTTGAATCATAAAACAACTGAAAGGCTAACACCATTCAAATTTACAAAGTTTACAATTTAGAAATTTACAAAAATTTACACAGCAATGTAGATATTATTACATGGTTTTACTTTAAGCCATACTCCATCAAGCAGTGATGACTCATTTTATTCACATGTTCACCACACACACAAACACACAAACCACAGCACAGCCACCACTTTTGTGTAAAACTGATGTAGCTGTAGTTTTGTCCATGTTCACACTCTAGCCAAGTTTACAGTAGTGGTTGGAAAGAGAAACATTGGATCTTTCCAATGTTTTTTTTTAATTTAAAGTAAGTTTATTAATCAAACCTTTCAGAATGGAGTGGAAAGTTTCAAAATACCTAAAACACTTGTGGCATGTATGGAGTGCCATGCTTGTGTACTCACACACCCACCCACATTAAATTGTTTGCATCCCTGTGGAGACATCTTTTGTTCTTTCCTTTGTCCCTATAGTTAAGAACCTCCCATAGACTCTGTACACAAAATTCCTTGTGGAGCAACCCAGTCTTTAGAATTTCCCTATATATGGAGACCCTTTGTTTTTCCTTTTCTGTTTTGTTCTTAGTGAATATAAATCACACATACACACAAGTGTGTAAACACCTGCAATCGGGGACCTCCTATTGTCCCTCTTTTGTTTGTACTTTAACTTTTAGGCAACAGCTCCCATTGGTTTTGTACTTACTTTCCAACTGGGGACCTTCACCCAACCAGAGACCCCATTGTCCTCTTTTGTTATAGGTCCCCGGTTTGAATGTGTATACCCACCCACACTCACACATGTTTGTGAATCCTGTAAATCGAGGACTTTTCTTTGTTCTCCCATTGTTTGCACCTGGGTACCTTTTGTTAAAGAGGGCACAAAATGACCCAAAACAATTCCACCATTTTAAACATTATATATTTATTAGTACAAATAACCAAAAATTTGTGGTGTCATAATTTTATTATACCCCAAAATATATACCCCTTCATGCAGCAGAAAGTGAAACAAAAGCCGTCGGGAGCACTTTTTTAGAGGCTTTCAAGATGACGTAGCTGAACGTGAGACAACGATACGACTGTTTACTGCGCCGCAACATACATGCCATACATCTATGACATACATGCATACATGACATACATGCATACATACACCCATCAATTTATTGCTATCTATGTGAGGACTTTCCTTTGTCCCTCTAACTTAACACTCTCCATAGACTTAGCGCACGAAAAAATTTGTTCTACTGTCCCCACTCTGATGGTATTACCATTACACATGTACACACAGCTCGTGAGTAAAGTTTAAGCATGTAGTCGTTGTCGTTCGAAAGTGAACTTGATTCTAAGGAAGTATCAAATGCAACTAGTGACCAATTATATTGTTCATCATCATCATTTAATGACCGCAACCAGACTGGTGCTGTCTGTGTAACGTCGCGGGCACGAGAATGTCACACGTCCAGCTACGTCACTATTTCATGCAAAAATGTTTACTGCCACCAACGGTTACAGGCTAGGCGCTCATAATTCTGAACGGCTTGCTGCGGAGTGTTTTTTTTTGGCCGCGAATTTCCCCCTTTTTTTTAATACAAGAAAAGTGTAAAAATCCGACATGAAGGTAATGTACTAATAAATACATAATGTTTAAAATGGAGAGGGTTGGTTGGAGGTATTTTGTTTGGTCTTTAAAGTCCACGGTTTCAACGAGTAGACACGCTCACACAAGCAACCTTATGGATCTGGTTTGTGGGGTCCTGCTTTTGTTGGTCTCACATTCACACAGCTCTGTGTTGCAGTCACTCTGTGGACATTCCTTTGTTCTGTACATATCCTATTCTTCAACACTGCAAAAACACTGTGTGGACATGTTTTAGTCCACATAGTGTTTTGAGTCCCTACATTATGTGGACCTCTTTTGTTCTCAGGTCCACACCTCAGATGTAGCATTAAAACACACACTTGCACACATACAAAACAGTTTTAGTCCTGGGTGTTTATCGACAAATCTCTTTTATGTTTTTATTATATGGAACAGAATTTAATAAACCAGAAACTTTCATTTCTTATTTTGCTCTAAAATGAAATCTACTAAGTGAATGTATAGTTTGTAAATGTGGTCTCCGAAATTGTGCATTTTGTTTTAAGAAAATGCGCTTCATCCCTGATACCTAAGTCACAATTAAAGCAGAGGTTGGGTGGCGTGTGCGATTTATAGGCATCGACCGACGTGAAGAGATCGGCGAAAGGTCGTGATAGGGTGGTCACAGTTAAAAGCGCCCCGCACGCTGCCATGACGGAAATGGGGTCGAATTCTTGGCCCGATTATCGGCCGGTGTCCTGCCTATGTGTGATAAACTGTGTGTAAACTTGTAACCTTCTGTTGGCAGGGCATCGACCGATTTATTGGCGATCGGTTTGCATTTCAAAACGCCGCACAAGGTTTTAAGTCTGAGTTCAAAGTAACTTGATGCCCGCCCGATTCCCAAAAATGACCCGGCAGCCGCAAGGAGTCCCCTGGTTACCCGGCCGAAAAGTCTAGAAATCTGTCGCAAACCCATCTCAAGCTAATTGTGAGTTGGATATGAGTGGTCAGATAATTCATTTACTAGCCATTCTTCATGTCAAAACAATTTAGTATGATACAAGAATAGCTTTGGACCAAAACAATGTGTGAGAGTTTTTAGTCCAGAACATACATGTATGTATTATTTTAACCAGTTCACAGCTGAAGACATGTATGTGTACACGTAAAATATCTTTTGGTAGAAATACTTTTAGAAACGTTTAGAAAAGCCCAGAACAATTTTGGTGGGTCTTTTTTTTGGTTGCAGTCAGTTAACCAGCTGAAGTCCCCAAACGATTCATTGTGTAGCCTGCACAGGCATGCATCTACATGTACTGCGTTACACTTCATTTCCCTCCGTACAAAGAGGGACAGTGGATACTGGAATTCATGCTTGAAATCACCCATTTCTGGTGGTTCTTGTGTAAACCGATACCAGACCTTTCAATGCAACCATTGTTTTGCATTGTATTTGGCATGTGGAATATAAGTCAGAAATTCCAGATTACCATGGCACTTGCTTATGGCAAAGGTTCCTGCCTATTTATGGTAAGACATTTCATAGTTTCTGGAAAGGAACAAAAAAATCTTATCTTTACTTTATTTAGTCAGGTTTTCGTTTTGTCAACATTATTATACAAAAACATTGCCAAAAGGTTCAGAAAAGGTAAACAAAGTTCAGAAAAATAATGTCAATACTGAGTGAGGTAAAGTGGTTAAAAACCTTTACCAGCAGGACTGATATTCTATCTGAAGTATTCTACGCTATGTGTGAAAATGCTCTCCAACATTCAGACATTTTAATTTGCAGAATCAAAATAAACATGTATGAACCATTGCTCATTCAAATACATGAGAGATTAACCATTGCTTTGTTCATTATCCTTTCTTGGAAAGTCTGACCACATAGGATGTTGAAGTATATATGACTTGCACATACTTCCTAAGGGTTTTATATTGTACATACCTTTTCTGCTGACTAGCACTGTAGGCTAACAATGTTTTGTGTGGAAGCTGTAGTTGAGTTCTACTACCTGACTACAGGCTGTTCATGTGCAAACTGTCATTCCAGACAGTGGGAACTGTATGTGTGTTTGGTTTGGAAGAACTATGACCTATGGGGACTGGGGGGTCTTTAGGGGGAATTTTTTTGTCATTGTTTGTCTGACAAAGTTTTTTACGTTATCTTAATGATAAAGTTTATTGTAGTATCCAAGATGTCCAAGTTCCAATAAACAAAGTTCAAGTGTTGTCTAGCAGAACTCATAATTTTACTATAATACATGCAATGTTGTTTGTACATGCATTTAGGTGTGTATGTTTGTACCCATAAAATGCTCTCTCATTTTTCATCTAAAGGTTGTGAAAGTTGTATTATTATTATGGCTTTATTCTCAGACGACACCCCAAAATAATACAATAACAAAAACATTACTTGACT
>CM021536.1:9380044-9392946 GCA_010994315.2 Pisaster ochraceus | reverse complement strand
TTCAGGTGTGGATGCTTTTTGTTGAAATATGCAAAACAGCTGCTTCCCGTTCTTTATTTAAGAAACTAAATATTTTTGTTTAACCATCAGACTAATTGTTTTCACTGATGCACTGCAATAAGTATAAGTTTCAAAGGAAAAATGTAAAAAGGTCTCACAATCGTGTCAATGGGAGACTCTGGAATGCTAGGTGGGCAGCAGACTTACCAGGTAAATTTCCATTGTTTACAAGCATGGAGAACAATAGATTTACCTGGTAAGTCTGCTGCCACCTAGTGTCCCCAAAAGTCTCCCATTGTGAATAATCTTAATGATTTTATTCTACACTTGATGGTTTTTAAAAAGTGTCCTACTTTTCCCTCTAGAAGAAAAGATGGAAGCAGGGGAGAGACTATGGAACTTACAGATGAATATCTCTTGAGGGTTCTTAAAGCAAGGAAGGTACGCTAAGCAATTGTCATCCCAACCTTGTCAATTTACTGATCCACGCTTTCCTTTAAGCTTGAACTGGTAGTTGGATATTTCAATAAGTCTTGCAACTCATCGGTTTATTGTCAATCGTTGGTTTGCTCATGCTGTGGAAAGTTGTAAAATTTATGCAAACATAGAAAATACTAGTGGAAAATGTATGTTATTTTTTTCTGATTGTATAGCACCATATAAGCAAGATACCAGACCTATGTCAACCAGACTACAGTTATCTTTGGCTGAGACCAGATGGACGATGGGAAGACTTTATCGCCGTTTCAGAGAATGCAGGTAGATAAATTAAAAATGTGCTGTAGGAAAAGACGTTCATTTCATGATGGATACACTTTTACAGACTCTTAAGTCACTCTACAAAGAAAGTACTAAAGCTATGGACAAACTTAAGGCTACATCAGGCCTGATAACTTTGTTTGTGTAAAACTGGATTGGAACATTTTAGGGGGCACCAAGGCAATGGCGAGGAGCATGAAGCAATCGCCTTTGTTGCCTCCATGAAGTATCAGGCCTGCTACTTCTGCCTTCCCTTGTAGCCAATTTCACCTTGATTCAAACGGACCTCTCATCACTGGACTCGAGGTGGTCTAGTGTTTAAGATAGCTGCTCTAGAATGCCTGGATGTGGGCTCAAATCCCACCCAATTAAAACAGCCTGTGGATATTTCTTTTCACAGGCCTCGGTAAAGTACTGACCAAATACAGTGCTGAGAACACATCATTGAAAGTTTACGCGACAATAATATTCAATTTCACCTATTTAGAAAATCTTGACAAAGTAGAGGCTTTAGATTAACTGATCAATTAGTTAAAAGATGACTATGAGGTTGTTCAGACACAGTACTAAAGTCGGTTTTAAGGCAGTTTTAACTCATTCGGGTTTAACTTTGTGTGTCTGAACGCTCTTAAAACTTAATTGAATCGGGTTGAACCTGAATGACTTAAATCGGTCGGCGAGGGTGGTTTAACGCTAAACCAGTTCGGGTTTATCTTTTAGCACGGTGTGTGGACAGAATGAAAATGACCACATCCGGTTAAACTTGCAACAGATGACCGCTGACCTGTGTATGGTTGCTAAGTAAATATGCCTACGTATGCCTCAACGTGCACCTCAACAGGGCCGTGCGCGTGCTTTTGTGAATAAACAAGATGTTGTTGTGTTGGGTCATGGTGCTGTTTCACCTCTTAAAACCGAAAATAAACCCTATCGGGTTAACTTTATTTATTTTTACGACTGCCCCCCGCTGCTCATAAAGTTAAACTGGTTCGGGTCTAACTTTAGTACGCTGTCTGAACATGGCCTTTGTTCACCTTTTTTTCACAGAGATTATTTTAAGTGAGGCATGCCAGGAGATTGAAGGCCTACCAAAGAGTGTCTTTGAAGATGTGAAGGAGTTGTCAGGGCATTTGAGAAGATCAAGTGAGAGGCTCCAAGGAGTTCCTTATGCTGTTTACATGAGGGTGCTACGGCTTGCACTCAGCAATCTTAAGGTCATTCAAACTTTTCCCCATTTGTAGTAATTATTGTAATAGTCTAATATAGGCTAAAGGGTATTGTTATTGACTATGGCGTCCATCCAAATTGTGTTTCAGGAGCGTAACTAACATGACTAAACTCCAATTAGAAGTGACATTTGGACTTGTAACTTGGTTTGGGGTTGCTCTTTTAGAAAGTTGCGATTGTTCGAGGGTCATGGTGGGGAGTTAAAGTCAACATCAAATGTCAAGGTTACAGTGCTCGGGTGTAGGACCATGGTTTAGTGATACCTTTAGGTTGGGTAGAAGAGGCTGAGAGGTTTCAACAGCATCACTGTTACTTGTTTATTTCTTATCATTATCAAAGGGGTTTGATTTGAACAAAAAATCAAAATAAAAATGCATTTGTAAGTGGCATTCTTCTAGTCTCAAGATGCAGCTCCTAAATGTACAAGATATTGTAGTTTAGAAGGTTACGGACTCGATACATCACACAATGGGAAATCTTGAGGTTTGGTCAAAACAAATGTATTTCTCTTCCAGTAAAGTATGATGGATACTGTGAAGCAGAGGTCAATAAAAAAACTTTGAAGGCAGACAGAATTTTGACAAACCACACGCCCAATATACTTAAAACAAAAGTATGGGAAAGTCAGTAATGTCTATCTGAGGACGTGTACAATGTGCTCCCTGTTTGCTCTTCTTCATTGTATCCTACAAAGGCTTACAGGGTTATTGTAGATTCAAATCTGAAGTGCTTGTTTCCTTTGTTATCATTTTATTTGTTATTGTGGGTTTTTTTTAACAGAGAGGAGCAAGTGTGGCAGAAATGATGTCAGTTCTAGGGAAGTCGGAGGTTGTACAACGGTTAAATTCTTCAGTACAGAGTGTTGTCCAAGGTGGGACAGAAAGTATTAGCAGGTGATTCCAGCTGCCAGGCTGCTCTTTCGTTGCTTGTACAAGACAAAACAACTTTGGCTGCAATAAAGGCTGGATATTACTGTAGTACGGTACTGTTCAAAGAAGTTACCAAGCCTGGTATTATGCACTCTGTGCATGAGCTCTAGAGGGCGCATGCTATTATATTTCTTAACTGATAAATCGAGTTGCCAAACAGCTGTTAGAACACAAGCCGCAGACTGAATTTCTTGGCCAAACAACTCCAAGCCACAAGTAAAGCAACGAATGTGATGGATGTAATACTTGACCTGGCACTAACTGCTGTGTATGAGCTCTAGAGGGCGCATGTTATTATTTAATAACTGATATAAAATAAGAAGTTAAAACGAAAGTGAACTGTGTATATTGTTCTCCATGGGACACATTACTTTACCTCTGGAGCTATACTCATTACACATGTGTAGTTATTGAACCCAGCCCTTTTATCTCCAAGCATGGTCTCTGGACCTTGGAAGGTACATTATCCCCCAGTTGACCCTTTCCAACCTTACACGTAGTAATACTGGGGCAAATAAGGACTCACTGCTTCAAGTGCAATGGTTAGAAACCGTGACTCCTGAGGTGATCTTTGCAGGGCTCTATGTTCCTGATTCAAAGCCGAGGGAAAATAAAGTGCTCTGGGGATCACTCATTATTACATTAATAAAAACTAGTTTTAATACAGTGCTTTATCTAGGGGTGTCTCAAAATTCTTATTTAAGACAATCCACTCAAACATTTTTAACCATAGCACATGTAGCATGAGTAAAATCAGTCAATATTTGTTTTATAACACTCCATGCTCATAGGTGTCTAGGTACCTAGAGCCTGCCATTACTACGGTAGTACACTGGTTGCTTTGGGTTCAGTACACTGCATTCGTGTGGCTTTCTAGTCATTTTAAGACATATCATGTGATGTGCTCAATCACAAGGCAGAATCAAAGTATGGGGAATTATAATATAGTTTAGTCCACTGCTCTCGGGCCATTTGTTACAAATCTGCAGTTCTGTCTACTTTTCACTTGCCAGAGCCAGATTCACAACAGTTATGATGAGAAAGGTGGTTCTTAAATAGTGTTTAAGTAAAATATCCCAAATACCCTCATGCCAAAATACCTTTAGAGTACCAGATGTTTGTAGACAAAAGAGTGTCCCTGATTCCACATTACAGGAAAGTAAGACCGAGAAGAGACCCAAGATTGAGAACCTGGTTGTGTATTTTATTTGATATCTGAAATAAAAAGTAGCATCCCCTTAGGTGATCCCTTGGCTGCTGCTTCCCAGGTTGTATCGTAAACTTGTGATACACGGCAGTTAAGGGTTGTACATGTATGGCTTTCGACAAAATAGGGAGACCGCCAACATAAGCTCAGCTGGTTGAGCACCGGCACGTTATTTCGGAGGTCATTGGTTCAAATCCCGTTTTAGTCAATGTTTCTTTGTTCAACCCCAAATCATTCAACAACAAAAAGGGAAACAGTAGCCCAATCATTTTTCTTCACCCCTCTTGCTCTTCAATGAAGTTTTCAGGGTGATAAGAGAGTTTGTCAAATTGGCTACTGATGCATGCTGATTTTGTGTAAGGAAAAGTGCTTGAAATTTCAGAGGTTGAACAATTTGGATGGTGTACTTCGGGGGAAAATGTACATAACAATGGAGTTTATAGCCTGTAACTTTTGGAACGTTGGGAAAAGATTAATTCTATGAAATCATTTGTAATCTTTGGGAGCTCTAATGCACACCAGGGCATTCAAACAACATTCAAAATAATGACAAGCAACTATAAGAGTGGAGATTATTACCTATGATTCTATCAAAATTTATTTGCAAAGTCAAACAATTATTTTGCCTTGATCCATGATTTACAACATCACAAACTTGTACTTCCAGTCCTCTCATTCCACTTAGACAACAAACTGTCTGTGAATGTTGCAATTTACTATAGGCTTCTGTTTTTTAATGACTGGGAAAACACTTTTCATGTTTTCGTCATAAATAAACAAACAATTAAATGTAATCTTGTCTAATCTAAAGCTCAGTACATTTTAAATCCCCAATAGTAGGGTTAGTAAAATACCCTTAGACAGCAGGACTTGTTCTGTAGTGGAGCTATACTGAGCAGGGGATAACTCTGTTCACAGAGTAATACAAGTCAAAAATACTAATAAATCAATCTTTACACAGTAAAATGAGTGTGTAACATTCATCTTCAACTTGACTTTAACTTGAGGCTCGTATTGGCCAGTTGCCACCTTGACCACAAACAGTTTGACCATCAAAGATAACTTTGCACCAATCCAGTAACATACCACTTTGTCAGATTAAAACAATTACATGAGGATGTTTTATTCAAGATAAGTGTTACCAACTCCTTGTTGTGAATTTGATTTTAGACAGTTTGAGTCAAAGCAAAATCCAAAAAGCCAAAATCCAAAGTGAAATTGTGGACAAAGTTTTAATCATATAAACTGCTTCCATGTCGATGTATGGGATGGAAGAACTCTGTTGCTTACTTAGGCACCTTACGGATTTCATGAGCAAACCATAGAGCTAGAGAAAGTAGCGTGAGAGATCCTGACTGATGAGCTGCGGCTAGCTTGGTCGGTACGAAGTACAATAAAGTGCATATTCCAAGGGTAATCTGCAGGGGAGGGTCATTTAAAAAAGAAAAATAATTACATAAACATCAGATTTATTATAGCCATTTAACATTCTGATAAATGTTAGAAATAAGCCTCAACTACTGGCCTTTTGAGTTCACCTTGCGAGGAATGGAACCGTCATGTTCATGTGACAGACCTGGGCTCAAATTCACGAAGCACTAAGATTCATCTTAAGATGAGTTTCCAATATCCCTTACTGTGATTTGTATTGTGACCTCACACTTTGCTCAGCAATCAAGATTGATACACAGCTAATTGTCAATCTTGGCTCTTTGTGAAATAGGCACCTGCACTATGCGTTGTTATTCTGACCAGTACAACCACGACGCCTGGGTTGTGCATCCTCGGTGATAAATGGGAGCTAAAATTTAAACAAGTTAAATGTGCACAATCCCACAACCGCCCAAAAATGTGATGAGAACATAAAGTGAATGACACAAATTCCAAAATTCATTAATTTTATTTCGAACCAGAGCAATCATTACAGTGTTTGAAAATTCATGATATGCTTATTGGTCAAGAAAGTAAATCACAGAAGGAAATTTAGCCATATTTTCAATAAAATCTGAAAAAGCATAAATGTAGGTTCATAGGTCAGTTTTTATCAACGCTGATTTAGAGGCAACATTATCAAGAAGGACACCATAAATGTTACAAGTAAAAGTTTCACCTGATTACAGTGTCTACTTGTTGAGAAAACAGCACTAAAATTGTCTCTGAATTGACTCAATAATCTGGCTCAATTTTCGTCTGTAATTTACTTTCATGACCAATAAGTATACTTTCACAAGAATGTCGAATCCATCAAGGTTTTGGAAGGTGACAGTGGATACCAACCATATCTTTTACTGCAGTATTCGCAAGCGGACACCAACCCCTGACATTGTCTTTTTGTTTTCATAGCACATAAAAATACAAGTGTGACAGAGGCAAATGGTACAGCAACTGCACTCCTTGGGATATCCTGGACGCGGGGTCATGGTTTGTGTCATGTGATCCAGGGTATCCCAGGTTTGGGATCAACAGGGTTAACCTACCTGGACAGCACTCATTGCAAGCATACAGTTCACTGCTAGATTAGCTCTAGCTGGTAATGGTACCCTACGAGCCAGTAGCCATAGCCCAGCAACAGCCGTTACTGTTGTTGTGCCCTGAAATACAAAAGAAGTCAATGTTAAGCTGTAAGACAGGATTTTACACACAACATTAACCATTTCACTTTCCAAAAATGTAATAAAGTCCACGATGGTTTTGAATAATGGATACGCTGTGGTTAGCCTGCAATATAGTTATGCTATGTACTGCATGCATCCCACCAAACAGACAATTCTGTGCATTTTTTTTTTCTTCATACATAACCTGTGCGCTGGAATGGTTTCAGTTCATGAAAAGTGGAGAGGTTAATGTTTTTAACTAAAACTTGACTTCCCATAAGTTTTAAAAGTATCCAATTGCAACTATGAGAAAATAGAATTAGCTGTTGCAAACTGCTTACCAACCAAAAGGACCTATGGTATAAATGTAAAAAAAAGGCTTGACGTTGACCCTTGCCGAGTCTTTCTCGAAAGCAAATAAGAGAAAGAGGCTGCTAGGGTCAAAACATCTGGCCATTAACTATTTTTTACTATTCTGATTTTTTCCATTATTTTTAACCTTCGGTCTTCTGTATCTACAAAACCCAAATCCAAGGAGTCATGTTTGATGAAGACTTACCAGAATGCGATGATCAAATTGCACTGTTGTAGGGTTCTCAATCACATTCTTGTACTTTGGTTCTATTGCCATGATGTCATCAGGGATCCACTTGTTGGCCATTTTGGGGAAGGAATTGTAGACCAGCCCTGCATCCAGTCCAGCAACGAAGGCTCCTGATCAGCAAAACAGTACAAGTAACATTTGTCAAATAAACCCATTGTTTTGAAAATCTTACATTACCAGATTACTCTGCCACCGCCTACATGGGTGTAGCATCACAAAGTTTTCTGTTCGATTTTGAACAAAAAGACATTTTAAAACTCATAGCTTCGGTTTCTGCCCTACTCAAGACTTGTTTCTACTTTAACGACTTCTTCCTCTTTTTTGAAGCCCCCTTCAATAAACTTGGAGCCCCATGATTTCAAAACCACTAGAAAAAAACACAAGAATTCTTACCCGATAGCGCTGTGACAAACACCAGGGCCATTGTCCCATGTGCACACTTCCTCAACAACGGTAGATACTTACTACTGGCTATCTAGAAGAATAAAATCAAGCTAACTGTTCTCAACCTTGAATGCAGTTGGTGTTTTTAGAAAAGGAAAAATCTGAAAATGTCTTTCACCAAATCATTTTGAGGAAGAAATTAACTTAAAAAGTACAGTAGCTTATCTTTCCTCTAATATAGCAGAGGATTGAATAACCCGCTCTCTCTGCAGGTTCCTTTTGCCTATTTTTAATTTCTTACACTGATTCTTTTATTCTATAATTACTTTTATCCTGCCTCCTATTGTTAGTTGCATTATCCTGATGCTGCTTGCCCTACACTCCTACCCTTTTCATGCTTCCCGCATTGTAATGCCTACAATGCTGTATCGCCTTTATAGTGCAGTAATCCACCCTTTCACGCTGACCATCCTTTGTCCTCACTACTTTTCTCTGATTGGTTCTTAGCCACCCCATTGTTTCAAAGTTATACTTTCCCGCTTTTTTCTGGATACTCTCCCTTAATCCTTTGCTCATCTTTTTGCTATAATGGATATGTCTGTGTTTGTTCTTCTTTATGCCTCTGACAAAGGTCCGGTTTGGGTAGAACACTAAGGCCATCTCCCCTACTAACATATATATACATTTTTTTTTTTTTTCCAAAAAGGAAAGTGCCAAATCAGACATGGGACAACTCCACTACTGGGTGACATTTCAGGATTCATTCTTACTGGTCTGTACTGCAGCAATTGTGACATTCCTCCCCACATCATTAGAGAGTACAGAGCAAATGCTGAGCCCAGATGAGCAGCCAGCCTGTACTGACTGACCCGTGGCATGTCTGTTGGCTGAGGCTCCTTCAGTCCACTCTTGACCATATACCAACCTAGAAGACCCTGCACACATAGTAGACAGACAAAACCAAAATACATGAAATAGGAATCTGATGCTGGAAATCTTCTCCATAACAGTTTTGTGTTTGTTTCATTGACAATGCAACTGCAACATGTTAACCTTGCAGCAATGTACAATACTGGATTTGCTGAGCCTTTCTTACTCAAGATTGTGACCACTACATGTAAATATAAAGTGTCCATGCATGAGTAGTAGTTGGCGTGATGAGAAACCTGAAGGTTTTATTTGGGGCGAGTTTAACGGTGGAGGTTGTGTTGCACTCACTGTGTCATGCTTCAGTGGCCTGGTACAAGCAGGGACAAAAGGTGATGGAATCAACGGTTCAAATCACTCTTGAGGAACTTGGTGTTATAACCAATTCCATACCTTCCTTCATTTGTCTGACAAATCAAGATTACTCAAGATCTATACATGTACATGTAGGTTGGAAGATTGTTGTCAGCACTGATGTAAGATTTCAGCAAACAATGGCCGATTATTGACCATGGCTTACTGAAGAGGGAAAGACCAAGTCATGGTGAACAAAGGGGGCTTCCATGCACAATGTCCAGAAAGAGAACTGTAAATCCTAGTGCAAAATGTCACATTTGCTGTTCTTACTTCATTTAGTCGGCTTTTCATTTTGACCACAATAATCAAACAAAAAATATTTCAGGTTGGAGTTCCAAATATTCAACCCATAGGTGGTAACTGCAAATTTCAGAAACCCCACAGCAAACTGTAAAGCTTTACTCACTTATTTTAAAGTAAAGAATTACTATTTTTAATCTGAAACTCAGTGGTTTATATAAAGTGTATACAAATACAAATTATCCAGAAAAATATTCCCATCTGTTAAAGTTAACATGATTTCATTGTCAAAAGTCCCATCAAGTTATTCAGATCAACACTATGCTACAATACCTGGAACAGGAGGAGCGATCCATATATCAACACTCTCGGCTTCATTCCTTTAGACAGCCAACCTTTCTTCCAGAAATAAGCAGCTGGAAAAAGGAAGACTAGGCCAATGGTGCGCCCCCACATTCGATGACCATACTCCATTCGCCATATCCATTTAAACTCACTCAGGGTGATGTCACGATGCACACTGTATAAGATGGCAGAATATTTTTTATATGAATGGTACTGTGTACTTTTCTAAAACATTCCTTCTTTTTTTTTTTTTTTTCCTCCAAACGCCACACAAATAACCTGTCTAATAAATATTGGGATAGCTGGTACACATACCGGTAGTAACTTAATACCACGTTAGCTTTTCCAGTAAAAAACTTCATCAACTTATTGGGTTTTTTTAAACTGACATTCTTTTCGATAGCACTGTTTACAATCAGCAGTGATCAGCTAAATAATAACAAAGTTTGAATACATTTTGGTAATGGTATATAATAGTATAACCAAAAAACATGACTGTCAAACTATTATGGGACAATATTTATTATTATCAAACCAATGAGGCCAAAGAGGGAGTTCTTTGCCATATTTTCCCACATTCCATGAGCGTGATTAAAAATGTATCTTCAAAAGACTTGACACACAGCTTAGCGCAATGCATCGAGTTAGAAAAGTGCAATGCTTTGGGTGTGATTTGGACCATGCATAATCACACTGTTGTTGCCATGGATCGACCAATCGTAGTGGAAGATTCAAGTTAACTTGAAGATAATGACTTAAGTTTCGGAACTTAAACACGATAAATAAATATCTTACTATTTGTATTCAGGAAACTGTTTATATCTATCAAACTCAGCCTGCCATTCTTCTTGAGTCCTGGGTGGTTTCATCCCTTTTATAAGGTGCCAGTCGGTCATGGATAATCCTGATTCTGTCAGCCTGCGGGTTGGGAAATGGGGAACAAAACAACCTGAGCATAAGTTGGGACCTCGGGTGCTTCTGCATGGCCAAAAGGGATTAGGCACCAATTTCACAGAGTTCCTGTATTGCAAACAAATCCTAATCGGGTACAAATTTAACACACCATGTCATGATATGTACACTGTGTGCTACTGGTCCTTCAAATTTTTGCTCATTACATGTAGGTGAATCTGCTAAGACATACATGTATTAACTGCTAAGCAGTTTCTAGAAAATTACTAGCTAAATAAGACAGTGCTTGTCAAAAACACCCACTTTTGAATTTGAAATTTGTTTATACACTACTTACTGTCAATTTAATTTGACACCTGGTTTTCATATAGGCTTATACATACATTACTTTAAAATCTGACTGAAACCAGGGAGTGACCACCCACCTTGTAACACCACCCAGGACTACTGCTCCAACAACCATGCCACAGCATCCCAACAGCCAGCCCCCTACAATCTTCTGGGCATGTGGTGGGATGACTGTCCCGGCAGCCTGTGCTTCACCTGCTACACCACTTTGATGACGTTGACTCACATTCAGCCTTGGCTGTGACAGAAAAACTAAAAATGTGACCTTGAAATTTGATCTGTTGACTTTAAAACAATCTCAAGTTGCTTTATTTCAACTCTCTATCTAAGTTTTGTGAGTAGAAAAAAAATATCATAAGGTAAGGGTATAATGCACTGTCGACTGTGGCCTGGATCTATGACCTTTTGACCTAAAATGGGCTATTAACTTTCCTTCCCTCTACGGTGACCCCTCCCCCCACCATAATACAAGTTTAAATGTCACTTGTAACTGGAGTTACATACAGGAAACATTGACCTGTGACCTCTGACCTTTTCACCTTCACAGCAATCCAACATAAAACAATCCCTACTTTCCTTTTCAAGGAGAAACCCCACCCAAGTTACAAGTCCAAATGTCACTTCATACTGGAGTACAGTCAGCAAACCATTTATCTATAAATCACCAATGAGACCTTGACCTTTGACATTTTCATCCTAGGGCAACCCCCTGAAGTTACAAAGTCCACATGTCAGTCATACTGGAGCTACAGTCCCGAAACCATTCAGTTAAAACTCACCACCATGACCGTGACCTACATATAGTCACCTTTTCACCCAAATCCCATTCAAAACATTCCTTTCACATTCCTTTTACGGTCCGCAAACAAAAGTGCCCAACTGGATAGACGGACAAACAATCAAACAAACACACAAAAACAAACAGACAGGATTCAAACTTAAGGTTACTTTTGGTTACTTCAATTACCAGGTAACTGTACACAATAACATAAATATTTGATTAACCATCCAACTGAAAAACGGAAGTTAGAAAAAGCTTAAAATTCATCATTAGCCAAACTGTTGACAGAAATTGTGTTTCATGACTTAGTGTTGAAGATTATCAATATGGAGTGAGTCAAAGTTTTAACACTTACTTTTTCCCCAGCTTTATGGGAAAAAATCATCATCAACTTTTTCAAATTTGTGGAAAACTCTTTAAAACGGTGTTTTTGCATTATTGTGCTCAATATACTTTTAAAAAAACAGGGTTTTTAGCTAAGTGTTGTTATTACCTTTTTTCAAAGTGATTCAACTTTTGACTGTTTGATAAAATGTTCAATGTAGAACATTATTTAATGCTTTTATGCAGTTTTTACTTGATAGTAAGAGTATGTTATTTTCTTCTAGTCATCTAGTCATCTGAATACTAAAGTTGTCAGATAACAGAACTCACTTTTACAAATGTTGTTATTGGGCTGCTTTAAAGTTTGCAGAAGTATTCATTTGTTTAAAATTGTGTATTCTTGAATGTTCAAATGCAAAGCATAATTCTAATGCTATAAAGTCCATTGTTTAATTTTTAAAAAAGTAGGATGCTGTATGAACTGTCAGTTTTGTTGCAAAAACATTCACGATTTGTAAGCTTTTAAAAATATAAATTTAGGTTATTTAATCAAGTGTGAAGCTGAAACAAAATACAGCAAATTAAATTGAACGGCTCGTGTGGGATGTGTTTTACTTGTATGACATGTCATGCATGTCGGCTACAATACCAGTGTCACACCATGAGAATGGGTTTCCCCTGGCTGACTTTACAGTTATGCAGTAAGGCTTCGACAGGGCACACGATAAATGATTTTTAGAGAAACAAGTTCTATAAAGTCAAAAATTGATCTAATTTAATCACACAAAAAAACCCAGTATTGTCCTATAAATTCATTGGAAACCCTATATCACTACTTATACAAATCAATGAGTGAGTTTAAGCTAGGGACTTAATTGACGGTACTCCACAAGATTTTCTCTAGATCATTGATTGAGGCACAATTCTGTCCTCACAATTTAAACACAATGAATTGATCAAGCAT
>CM021536.1:9221971-9244915 GCA_010994315.2 Pisaster ochraceus | reverse complement strand
ATAGTTCAAATACACGACGCAGACTATGAGGACAATCAGAACAATGCCAGCTCCCAATGATACACCTATCAGTCAACCTCTTCCCCAGGGTGTGTCGAGCAGTACGAGGTTGACTGCTCTCTCACCCTGGTATTGGAACATTTGCATATCCAAAAAATTTGGATACGTATGCAAATTAGAATAGTCTGGCTGCATATCGAAATTCACATCTTCGCCATAGTCTCGTGGTCCGGTACCAGGTTTAGTAGCTTGTATGTATTGGAAACATGTACATGTGCTAATGTAATGTTTTGTCCAATCAGTGTCCAAGTGAGGAGTTTCCATCCCAGGGTTTACTATTTTACAAACATGGTTGGAAATAAAGTAAACCATGGGGACGAGGTTGACCCATCAGTGCGTTCTAAGACGGTGAGCTACTTCAACACTAGCCTTTTGTCAAGGCCTGCGTGGCTTGGAAAGCTTCGTATAGAGACGCGATCCCAAGCAACTGGAAGAGGAGGCCACGCACACGAGTGGCGAAGCACGAGGGCCTTTTCTAACTTGCTTACGGTTTCCTAATGTTTTTCTTTATAATCTCAATTTTTGCAACCCAAACGGTAGCAAAAGCCCAAACCAATCAGAAGCGACGGGGGTCAGCGTGTCAGCATACAATGGCGAACGTCTCGTCGAGTGTATCATCAGATACAAAGCTCTGCTGGAACCTGCCGCTGTTGCTCCGGACCGGGTCGAATATGGAGAATACCGTCTACCCCACTGTGTCTTTTTCATGCTGCTCTTGTTCCTATTCTTTTTCTGTGCCCTGGTTTTTGCCAATGACTACCGCTTCCTCCATATTCTTCCAAAAGCGAAATTCCTAATACCTACTTCTGTTTCTCGCATACCAACCTTTCGTAATGCTTTTGATAATCGATCAGACAAATTTTGCCTGCTATACAAACGTAACGCAGGCAAATAAATTTACAGTATTGATAAACAGGATTTTCCATAGAACAAAATAATGTCCAAACAGTGACTGCATACGTGTGAGCGGGTGCGTGTACACACATGTGTTAAAGAGTTTAACCGTGACAATTTTTTTTTTTTTTCAATTTATTAAGAGGCACTTTATATTTTTTTCTGCACGAATTTGTCTTGGAATTTATGTTAGGATTTGAATCTGTGTTATTGAGATTTTGACTTCAACCTAACGGACTCTCGGATCGGAATGACCTTGACCTCGAGGCCAAATGTGCCCGTCAAAGAATGAGTCAGAAAAATGTGTAAGCTCACACACATTATTGCTTCATTTTACAAAAATGACATAATTTAGAATACCCTGGATGGGGAATCGGATCTGTTTCTTCTTGACTTTGTTTTGTTTTCCTAACAGACTGTCGTTCATGTTTATCTGCTGCACACACGCAAAGCTGGCTGTGTGTGTCAAACTCTGACCGTGTGATAGCCACAGGTGACGTCAACGGGTCGTTTTATGCACTTCAATATCATAGACAAGCAGTTGTTGACTTTTCGCTTTGAAAAGCCGCGGGAGGAGGCGGCATTTTTGGCTTGAATTATTTATTATTAGGTACAAATTTTAAGTGGAAATTATTATTAACCGGTATCTACGATGTCTATACTCAGCCATGAAAAGGTTAATTAAAATATTAAGAGCATCTTAGGTCTGCTCTTTTTAAGAGCTTCACAAAATAGAGATACACTATTAGATTACCTTATGTCAGGAGTAGTATTAGTCCAAATCATCGGTCCAGTTTGACCTGGAACTTTATTGGGTCTATAAGGGACGTCGAGCTACGATTATTTTATCATAGCTACCTTTATCCATAATCTTGAATCCATACCGATCTCCTGCCGTGTTGACACTGCCTGGTCCACTTTGGTGGTATAATCTAGCGACTTCATGGCAAGTCTAGCCTAGTTCAAACAACGAAACTCGCCCTTTGAGCATGTTGTGCAAACATTAGGCCTTCATATAAGTCACGATGATAGGTTTGCTGTTCAAAGGGTGTCATGCATCATGTTACATTATACATTTATTTTGATCATGCTTCATTCTTGAATCATGGAGGTACCTCTATGCCTATACCGTATGTATTCTTCCAGCCTATAGTTATTCGGGTATTCATTCGAACGAAAGAAAAACCAACACTATAGACTTCATACAGTACAACTTCACACAGTTCTCCAAGCCAAAATACAAAATGAAGGACTGAAATATGCGACACGATAATATCATGACGATTATTGCGGTGGTGATCGTGGGTGCATGCATTGTTGAACTCCTAGTCGTTCTGCAGTCAACATGGACAGAATCTACGATAACTGTAAATGGAGATCTAACACGTGGAACATCGAGGTACACACAATAATTGTCAGAGCAAATGATTGTATTCACTTATATTCTGTAAAAGTGGCAGATGATACACACCATCGCCAAATTTCGTTCAGTACATCGGTCGGTCATCGGTACACGAACTACGGAAAACAGTAATTTCATCAAACATCTTCATTTTTTCAATAGATTTCCTGCAGTACAAGAGATGCCACATCTCGAAGTAGCAAGACCTGCATCTGAACCCACGGATGCTGTGCTTGCCCTACCGGTATCAACACCATCGGTAGGCAATGATACTCCTCCATCACTACGCTATGTTGACAAGGTTATTAAAGGATTTTCGCGTGTGTGGGTATCCAATGAAACAAGGAAAACTGGTGTCCGGTGAGTGTTGTGTGGCTCTGAAATAATGTTAATGAATTTTCTCTTCAAAAAACACTAACGAAAGCTAAACAAACATCCGAGAGGATCTCTCTCTTGCGGGAGATACAGTCTTATGGTGGCTGGGATGCAGCGGCGGAGGAGGGTGGTTGAGATAAGAATTTAATTTGATCTTTAAGTTTCTTTATCAGGGTTGAAGAACCAATACTAATAATTGTTCTGTCTTGACGAGTCCGCAGGAGGAAGCTCAACAGCATTCTGGACGCAAAGGAGTTCGCCGTGATGTCGAAAAGGTTTGCCAAGATTGGACAGAAAATTAAATTTGCCATCACTAACGCATCACGTGCAATGACGAAAGATGTATACAATTCACTGCCAGAGGTAATCGAATTTCACTGCTACTTCCCCCTTATGCACAAAGCCAGTAACCCGAATGCAAGGGCGGGAATCCTTAGTCAAGTTTGTTTTTTTCTAATGATGGAGACGGCCCAAGACTAGATCCATCACGGTTATTGAATCTCAAAGAAACAGTTCCAAGAAAGATAAAGTTAACAATGGAAAGAAATGGACGATAAAAGCACCCCATCTCCGCTTGTACAAAGTTCTTACAATCGAATTCAGTCCAATTACATAATTCCATCCCACAATTCCATCCCACAATACAGATAGGTAGGATGGAGTTGGTCAAAACATGAATGTTTGAGTTAAAAGAGTACAAATAATGGAGTTAAATGAGTTGGATGTTGATTGTTGATTATTTGTACATTTTGTTAAGAATGCTCTTGTTTCAAGTTTGTAGTATGATTTACTAATAGATGGAACCCGCACACCACACGAGAAATTAAATTCAACATGCAAACTTTCAATCTGATTTTATTTAACTGTGCACAGTTAAATCAAATCACAGTGGACAGTCACAAAGGCACATTGGAACACCAGTACTGACTCGTAACATGGTTAAAGTACAAGCAATAAAAAACAACTGTCCTCTCAAAATTTGCTCCCTCAGCTTGCAGTGGAGTTAGCCCCCTTTTTAGTGCCTAATTTAGATCCCATTATCTGTCATTGGTGCCCTATGTCGTTTTCTAAGCAAATTAACTTTTTCTTTAAAATGTATTTGCTTACTTGTGTGGTGTGCGTTTTGATTTGATTCTTTTTAGCAATCCCCGTTCGCAAATGAACCACTGCAGAGATGTGCTGTGGTGGGAAATGGAGGAATTCTCAGCAAAAGCCGATGCGGTACAGAAATTGACAGTGCTGATTTCGTGTTCCGGTAATCATATATTATTTCTTGACTCTCGGTAATGTTGATAAATGAAAACACAATTAGTAGCCTATTATAGAAATGGACTTTGAGTTGACCTTTCAGGAGCAGTCAAACCTCAGAATGGATATCGCATTTCTTCACTTTTAAAAACGCTAGGCCTACACTAACAAGCACACCGAATAATTGTTTTGATTCAATTTGACTACTTTGTAAAGTACCAATAGAGAATACATCATCAAGTTCATATTTGCAATGCAATGATTAATATTGCCTTATCTGTGTGTCTACTCCAAAACAATATTTAGGTGTAACACGCCGCCGCTGAGGGAGTACAGAGAGGATGCTGGAACCAAGACTAGTATTGTTTCAATCAACCCTAATACAGTAATTGTCACAAAGTAAGAAAACCATTTACTGCAAATTCCACTGACAAAGAATGCTTGATTTTGTATGTGTGTAACAATAGACACAATATATTATAATTTCAACCATCAGGTACAAGTGGTTGAAGGATCAGGGGCAAAGGTCAAAATTTTTCAATGACATGAAGAAATATGGCCGAATTCTTGTCCCGCTATACGGCGTGTCATCTGGGTACATGTACAGCGTGTCCGCTTTGACAATTCTACAAACTGACACATCGACCCCTAAAAAGATGTTGATCATCAATCCTGACCATTTCAGAGCTACATCTGAATTATGGGCCGAGATGGGGCTGAAAGATCGCACGACAACGGGTAGGCCTAACAACATTTACCAGATCTTTATAGTTTATGGCTTTCGAAACAAGCCATTGGGTGAACAATGGTGTGATTAGTGCCACTGCCCACAGTAATCGTTACAACTCCCCCTATTCCAAACATGATTTAAACCCCTCCATTACCAAGAACAAGGATACGGAAATGTTCGCTTATTTGATAAAAATGCCCGGCAGTGTCTATGAAACAAGAATTAAGATTGGGTGGGATAGGGAGGTAGTGAAAATGACACAACCGAAGTTACCTTTATTAACCTTGTAGTGACTGGTCAATATGTATTACATCACTTTTACTTTATCTTTCCTGCTGTATTTAACTATTTTTGTTCAACCAAAATTATATTTAAAAAAGGAGAACATGTTAAATATATAACCCCAACATACAAACCCATCAACCTTACTAACCATAAGTTGACAATTCAACATAAAACACAATTTCCCTCTTACTTATCAATAAAATGATGCCCAATTTATAATACGATATTAAAATGATTGACCATAAAGTTTTCTTTTCAATATTCTCTCCATTTAGGTTTTTATCTGACGTCATTGGCTTTGTCGGTTTGTGGTTCCGTGGAGTTATTTGGATTTTGGCCGTTCCCGGTCGATACTGGTGGCAATCCAGTCCCATACCATTACTACGGGAAAGACAGAATTACGTACGGCGTGCACGATTTTCATTTGGAATTTGCTTTGTTGTCTCAGTTGCACACCGATGGAGTGTTACGAATGCACGTAGGCTCATGCGTGTCGGCCACATAGCTTGATAAGCATATTTCTCTAAACTGGTACAATAATGACGAACATTGATGGAGTTATCTAGGATCTTCACATGTCCTAGGACCTCCTTGGACCTTCTTATAGGTCATATACACAAAACAAAAAACACAACAAACAAACCATATCGGTGCAATGCTTAGACCATTTCATTCAATTTACAAACATAACGAAACCAATTATCACATGATGTGAGTTTATTATGTTATCGCAAGTATTCTTTATTGTAATTATTACAAAAGTGTTTCCTAAATAAAGGTGTGTTTTTTTCTTTGTACAAATGCTTTCTGAAATAATGTGAAAATAAAAATTCAGTCGACATCATTTTATGTATGTTAACTTCCTAAGCTTTATTGACAAACGGGTGTTTTAGACATAAAACGAGCTACGACGGGTTCCCCCATAGAATCAATCCTAGCTATTTGCCAAAATAATTGTTTTTGTGGGACCTCATCAATTTATTTTCGGCTGACCGTCTTTCATTTTTTAGCTGAACACTTTGAGAAGTAGCAATGATTAAACAAGGAAGGAAGGTGTGGCAGAAGTAATTTAAAAACAAAACAAATTGGTGATATGTACAAGTCGTTTTTCGCAAACAAGAGCACCTCTTTAACGGGTAAACATATTCTAAAAAGGTTACATCTTTGATATATCTTTGAAAACAGGAGGAATGGACTGAAAGTTTGCATCTAGCAACAATAAATGCACCATAAAAACCTTTGTCTCTATGATCAAAACATATTCAATGTAATATATTACAAAACATTGACCATCTGACCGAGTTTGTTCAGTAAAATCACTACCATAAAACAAGATAATTATATTATATCATCTAAATTGCACATATATATTTGATGATCAAAGCAGGTGAAAAGTGAAAAAAATGAATAATAAATACAAAAAGATGTAATCGATTTTTCCTGTATTGTAACTGAAAGAATTTTTCAGCCTGCATTTTGAGAGAGAGAGAAAAAAAAAATCAATTGTTAGTTTACCTTTTTTCTTCGCAATAAAATAACAACCCCGAAGATTAGCTAGTTAGTAAGTATACTTACTTTCCTTCAACAAAACTTCTAATATATTGGTTACAACTTTTCTGCTAATTCCCTGTATACAAAAATGACAATTAAAAAATAGTAAAAACATAAAAAAATAAATAACAAATAAAATAAAAACATTATCATTTGGAAAAGGTACATTTTTAAAATGTCCGGATTAACCGCTCCTGGTAAGCAAGATGGTAACACATTTTACGAAATGTAGAACAATTTAAAGCAGTGGATACAATTATAGATAAGCTATGGCAATGTTCACATAAAATCTTCTAAAATTTGACACATTGTAAACTCATGTGAAAATTCAACATAGTTGTGTAATAAAAAATATGCCATCGCATTCTTCTGAAAAAAAATAAAAAAATAATAAGCGTACCGTCAGCACTGACAGCAGTAAGTTACTTCACCATCTTACAAATATATTGTGTTTATATTGAAAACATCTTAGTTTTATTTAAATAAGGTACCAACTGAATAAACAGTTATTTATTAAAATTCACTTTCAACCCTCTGTATTATGTTTTCTCTCATAAAACCGTTGTATCTAAAGCCCTTTCCGTACTAATTTAAATTCCCAGGACATTCCCCAACTGACACTTTAATTTTAAAGTTCAGGGGAGATTGTCTTTTCTATACGACAATTGGTAAGCCTTCTCTTCAGTAAGGACAAGTAAGATAAATAAAGGATTATACATTAAAGTGCTTATTTCTCCTTAGGAATGAGCCGAGGGTGACAGTGGAGTTATAATTTCGTTGAGAATTTGCTTTGTCAGTAATAAAAGGCTGACAACGATCCATGATTAGACTGCATTAGCAGTATTTTTGCAGATAACTTATATGCCCGACCTCAGCACTAACTTTTGTTCGTTTGCATTCTGGCAAATCTTTGTGATATATTTCAGGTGTTATGGATCTCCCAGGTTATAAAACAAAAAAGATTAAAAACTTAAATAACATTTTAAAACTATTGCGTAAAAATGATTAAAATAAATCAAAAACGCATCTACCTAAAAATTTCAAGATCTTTCAGATCATTCAAATAAAACATTTTTGACAAAAATTCTGCATTTTTCTTCCTCGTTGATGCAATTATACTTTAAAAGTACATATATTTTCATTACAAACAGAAAGTAACAGTGACACAGAAACAAATTGTGCATATTTTCTTTTGCAACTGGATTTTCCAAAATCAAGGAAATGTCATGACATAATTTATCAATGATTTGTTTTATTTCAACTTCAATTTCTTCAATTTACTTTGAGGAAATCAGACTATACACTGTTTTATCAGATGCTTAGGAAAAAAAGGAAGACCCCCCCAATAATAAATGATATCACTTAAAGGGACACATTGCCTTGGTTTGGGCACTTTGGGCTATTAGTTATGAATGAATATGGTTGGAAAGATGTTTTTGAAGTAGAATATGAGAATCACACAAGCAGTTGCACAGTAAATGACGCAGTGTGAAAACTGGGTGTGAAAAAAAAGCTTGATGCCCTACTGTGTGGAATGCTGGGACACCACCCTGGAATAGATGGGGTACCCTTACACACAGAATTGAAGCTTTAATTGAAACACATACAGCAGGGAGACCTTCTGTCTTCCTTCCAGAACTCGGTGGGGATGGAACGAGTAAAATCTTTAGCCACACGGCTTGTCCTTCTTCTGCAGAGAAGAACGGTGAGGATGAATTCTGCATTAATGTGAGGACTTTTGAGGTGGAGTCGATGCTTGTCGGTTTTTCTTGCAGAGCCACCTGGGATTTTGCTTTCACTAGATCTCAAAAAATCTCCAGACACGCTATAGAATAACTGGTCGTCGATATCACAGAAGTAGTAGAAGTGGTTGGAGTCTGTAAAGAAGAGGTGTTTGGATTCTGACACCTTGGCAGCCCTGCCGAAATGGGAGGAAGAGGATTCCCCAATGCTAGAGCTTGATGAGGTTGGTTTTGGCTGACCTCCTGAGGGAGGAGGTGCTTTTCTTGAGCTTTGGGTTTGGGATATCCCCTGATCATCGCTGGAACTTATGTCTCCTTCAGAATCTTGGTGATTCTGTCCCTTCTGACTGATAGAGGAGGGAGGTTCCTGCTCATTGGGTGTTGATGGAGCACCATCTGAATTAGCCTCAGCGGAGACATGGACATCAACCTTCAGAGTGACCGTTTTTCTGACAACATAGTCTGATCGGGACGTTGAGCTGTCATCGCTTGTCTCAATCTCCTCCGAGTAGAAGTCTGAAATTCGTCTCTTGGAGCGCCGCCTCTTTTGTTGACTCGTTGATGACTCCAGGTTATCTTCTGAGCTGTCATTATTGATGTCTTGGCAACGGTGGATAGAAGTGGCGGGTAGACTATGGATTGTGACCGGTGGAAAAGGAGTACTGTCTGTTACACTGGCATCCGAGGAGAAGTCAACAAAATCGTCTGCTAGAATATCTATGGGGACAAAAACTAATTATTGAAAACAAAAATGTAGAGTTACCAAAATCACTAAACACTTTGCTTGAAGGCTAACTTACTAAGTCATTTTGAAACTATGCTATATTCCGCATACATAGATCCTTGTCATTTGCTAGGTGGAACATGCGTCACGGGTCATACTTTTACTTAGCCATGTATTAACTACCATGATGCTTCAAAATTTAATATAGGGGTCGTATGTTCATAAATGTAGGATGCTTAGGACACTTTGCAGCAAAGATTCACAGTGTTGTTTCCAAAATAATTGTTCCCGTCATACGTCCCACTGAAACAAGGTTGTGTCACTGAGAACAAGGGTGGTGCCTATATGGAGTCGTCCATGTTGTTTAGAAGTTTTTTTATACAATTATTCTGGGTTTGGCCAGGACAAGTTTCTGTGTTTCTTTTGTGTTTATAGGGAAACAAATTCTAATGACAAAGATCTACATGTGTGTTTTATAAAACAAATATTAGATGCATTTGAGTGCATTGAAGTAGCATATAATCACTCAGTGAAATCTGGCTTTTCCATTTCACTGGGCTTCACCTTGTGAAATGGAATAGTCCAGATAACTCCTTGTCATTCTATTCTACTGCAATGCACTCAAATGAATCCAATATTTCTATCATATGTCCTGTATAATTTGGTTAAAGTTTGATTTTGTTGCAGAAGTTTCAAGAGATAATTGCTTTTGATTTACCTTTTGTTCCTCTGCTTCGTGATGATACGTGCTGGATGAAGTTCATATCCAACAGCTTCTGCCCAATCACCTTCGCCTTCCTCTTGTACTTGCTTCTCTTGCTTGTTGGCCTCTCTGATCAGACAAACCATAATCAATTTAAATGAACTTGGGCAAATCACTGCATAGCAATGAATTTACACCATAGAGATAATTTCTCAACAAATAGTCAACGGGAAATTCAAAAGTTTTACTGGGAAAAGCCTTTCTAAGCTTTGGATCCAAATATAATTGGTTCCTAGATGACTGCAAAAAGACCATAAAACTGACGCTAAAATAATTCCAAGCTAAACTTGATCTTTTGAAATTAAAAGTGTGTAGTGATGAACGCAAGCTTTGTATGTTAGGATGCAATTGATTCCATGATTCATTGGCACATACCTTGCGCCTTGTAGTAATGCACTAGAAGCCACATGACCAAATGGTGTCCAGTGAAACACTTGCGCTTCTTGTGGAGTGCTTGGTACATGGCTTGTAGGACTTCCCTGGGTAAGGGCTCTGTATTTGGGTCTGCTTCCACCTCCTACAGGGTCATTCAGGTTGGTAGGGGTAAACAAAAGTAAGAAAAGAGCCATCAAAGGTAAAGCAGAGTAAAACAACAAAAGTCAACTATTTTTATTGTGTGATACTTTTGAGCAAATCTGTTGAGAAGTTGACAAGCCTACACATTGACCAAGGGTATAGCCATCTTTGTTTTCTTCTACTCGAACCATTTAACCAAACAGAGGCTGGAGGGTGAAATGGTCAGGAACCTTCTTGTAAAATGAATGCAGTGTGGGAACTACACAAAAACTTACCCTGAGTAATTTCTTCTGGTAGAGATGAACCAAGTTCTTGCTTGATAAGCTGTGCAGCTGCAGCATATTCAATACCACCTCCTTATAGTCATTAAATAAAGCAATGACATGAAAAACAAAAAGCCGTTTATTTTAACAATAGCAGTATTAATAATAGACTGCAAAAGTCTCCCACCTATCTAAACATTGGGACCTGTAAAAGTGCGCAAGTTTGTTTTCTTCATGTGTTACAGCAATGTACATGGGACCAATGTGGACCGAAAGTGTTTGAATAGGCACCAGACTTCCACAGTTTTTAAGGCTGTTTAATAAAAGACCGTACCAGTAAGTCTTGCACATATCTGTTTTTTTAAACCATGGCTTCCCGTATGTATTGCTTTATTGTGTGAAATAGACCACACAGGGAACTTTCAAGAAGAGTTTGGCAAGCCCCTACTCCATCACTTCCAAGGATACAAGGAGCTGTGGAGCAAACTACAGTCAAACCAAAATAGACACATCTGTGTTAAGTTATTCAAGGGGCTCTAGCACAAATCAAACCATGAAGAAAGCTACATTTTAATTACAAGTTTGTTTTTATTTTATTACTTTTCAACTTACAGCTGGTTTGACAAGCTGATCAATTCCAAGTCCCTCACCCCTAGCATGAAGAAACTCAATCAGATGCTGCAAAAAATATATATAATAACAAAGCATAAACAAAAGATATCTAAAAACTTTGCGAACTAAAAACAGTGCTGATAAAATCTTGAGAAAATAGAATTAGCTGACATTGCAAACTGCTCACCAACCAAAAGCACCTATGGTATAAATGAAAAAATAGTTAACATCAAACCATTAACGATTTTTTTGTCTGATATAATATAAACATCAAATATAAACATCAAATTCATATCAAAATATTAAATAAATATTTCAAAACATAAACAAAACCCATAACTTGAGAGCCAACAGACAAACAAGCGAATTTGAAAGCTTAAATCATCCATCAAAAACTACCACAAAAAACACCCACACACACTTTAACACCGTGAAAGAAAACACAGAAAGAGTTTGAATTGGGAAAATTACCTAAATGAAGATTTAAAAACAAAGAAAAAGAGGAAGAGTTGGAAAGACTGTAGAGACCTACCGCTATAGATTGTGATAAAAGCAACGCCTGCCTGTCAGCCTTCTCCTTCAGCAGCTTCAACCCCTCCACCTCAAGCTCAAAATCTGCCACCAGACGTAGCCAGAGATTCTCCATGAATAGTGACAGGCATGGTGGCGTCAACCAACAGCCCAGGGCCTTCCAGTGGTCAAACAGGCACGAGGTCAGTGGCTGGAGTCTGTCTGCTATGGTCAGGCTGTCAAAGTCTGGGGAAAGTAGTACATGCAGGGCTTGCTGGAGAACTTGGTTGAGCTGCAGTGGAAGAATCCATTAAATAAATTAAGCTAAAGATAATGGTCAGAGTATGTTTGTCAGGTTCCCAGTGTACACAAGGACAATGATAGTTCTAAAACCTATTTTATATAAAGGGATCCAACCATTTTCTTTTCACAAGCAATACACATTGACACCAAAATCTTTTATGGTGAGCATATTTTTGCTGATACTTCAGTGAACATTTGCGAGTAAACAGCTCTGAGCTCTAATCACGTCCACTGTGTTTGGAGGCAGGAAAAGATACTGTCTAACAACTTAATCTTTGTGAATACCGAACATATAATAACAAAAAGAGCTAGCCTATACTAACAAGACTCTACCTTGTATACAAGTAGGTTTATCTGAGCCTGTAAGACTCTGTTGAGGTAAACCTGATGATCACCTTCAGCGAGGCTAGATGTATCTATATCCAACTGCTCCATGGGGGCATCGTAGATTCCATTCTGCTGCTGGTCTTCAATTGACTGGCTCGCAGAGAGATGGCGCCCTCTCAGTCCTAAAAATAAGTAAAATACATGTATGTCAACAAGTTGACTAATATTCATATGGAAATCTAGCAAACGCAATTATGTTCCCTCTCCCTAATTGATTAATTTCAAAACCAAGTTGCTGTTTCAATATTTCTGAATTCATTCATCCATTCATTCATTCATATATTGGTCACAATGATTAAACAACATGATATTCTTTGTCTCACTGTGCAAAATGATATTTCAAACCTAAAAAGTAAAAAAAAATTGAAAGCACTGCACAAGAACAAGCAATAGTAGTAATAAATAACAATAATTTAACACATGGAATCCATTTTAATCCTACAACTGAACATTGACTGCTGTCCAGTATCAACAATAGATGTGAATGACAAAAAAGGCTATTCATAATATCATATAACACAAAAGCGGTGGTTGCTTAATTTGGTTGATTGAAATCTGAGACCCAGGACAACTTGGTCTACTTTCTAGGAAACGGCAGATTAAAGCAACAATTCTTTGATTCTACTTAATTCACAACAATACCTTCAACATGTTCAAGGCATATTTAGGCTATTCTAACAACAGAAAATCTCTCAGTGCCACAAAAGTGCATTAATCATCCAGAGCTGAATATTTCCTAGTTATTTTTGAAGGTTTCAAATCAAGCATCATTTCTGAAAATGTTTAACACTTTGATAGGATTGAACATCGCTCCCCACTCTTGCTAAAAATAGAAGCTCAGAACCCGGATCTCAGACAAACGTAAAACTTCACTTACATATGCGCGCGTACATGTCCAAGTTTTATGTTTATTCAAGATTACAGAATATGACATAAGAAACTTTATTACTCTCCAAAAAGAAGAAATTACATTGCATGCACAAGTTAAAAAAACACAACAAAGATAAAATAGTTACAAAAGGCAGATATAAATATTACACAAGAAACAATGCACATGGATTTAAAAAAAAAAATCCATATGTCCACCACACACCCAGTCTACCCATGTAGACAAAACAAGATAAGAAAAGAAGCAAAGTTTATGAATCAGCACTAGTACTACTAGACTACTAGCAGAACTAGAGTAGTCTGGGGCGTCAATGATGCAGTTATCGTTGTTGGATTGTTTGTCTGAAAGTCGGCTATTTTAAGTAAAATTTACATCATTAATGGGAGTGCGATTGTCAATGTTGTTTTAAGATAAACTTTTAAAAGCAGCTCTCATTTTCCCAATGTTCAACAATGAAGATGTAGTATAACACATCAAATATGAATAAATAAAAACTTATTATTGATCTTCATTTGTTTATATTGTTTCAACATTTTCTACCGTGTACCGTGTTCAGCAGTGTAAATTATCAATACTTGACTAGGTTTTGAGGTGATTTTGCTAATGAAAATCACAGGTTGGAGTAATGTTTTAAATTGCAGTTCTGGAACTTTGAAAATACTAAAAGTTCTAGTGGAGAAACCTTTCCCAGTATAATCAGCTTGGGCAAGTTGAATAACATTAAGTGTTTCTAGGTTTGCATCAGCATCTGCCATAATTATGTCTACTAACTGCCGATTTTACTGAGGTCATAGTGACTACTAAAATTAATGGTCTAATTTTGAGCTCTGACAGTGGTACATAGAGAGACAGTGGGAAAGACTTACGAGACTGCAGCATTCTGGACAGCTCTGGTAAGAGACAAATGATGCTCCACATATTGTTAATTCTAATGCACATCTGCAAGTGAGAGAGATCATCGAAATCGGTAAATAAATGCTTTGATTCCACAAAACAGAGTTAATTAATACCCTCCTTCCTTGTTTATACATGCAGGCCTATGTGTGTTTGGCATTACTGATCTTCAACTCCAATTTCAAAAGTTTGCATAGTATCAACCATTGCAACGATCAGATCTTCCTCTTACCAGCCATCATTGTCAACTTGGTGGGGAAAGGGTTAAACAAAAAATTATTTCTGAACAAATTTCTACTCAAGCAGATAACTATTCACAACATTGTGGTATTTCAGCTGGTAAACTTTTCTGGTGAGCAAATTTAGTCTGTACTGAGTTAATTGTTCTGCTTAAGCAGCTCTGACCAAGATATCTTACCAATGTAGTATAGATGTTTCAGGTAAATACATTGAATGCAAGATGCATACCTGTGGTGTTATAGGTTCATGCTTGTCACATAGCAGGGCTGTATCTCTGTTCATGTAGTAATCACATGGAATGTTACTCTCTCGTTCATGTCTGCACCGACTCAGCATCGCCTCTTCACGACTCATTAGAACTCCAGAGATAACCTGATTAGGAATCAAATAACATTTGGCAAATACTATAAAACAAGTTCCTATTGCATCATTAAATATGAATGAGAGTTTTGAAGAGCAGGTGGCAGCAGACCTACAGAGTCAAATCAAAAACGTGTGCATGGTCAGTACATGTGCACATACCTGGTATGTCTAACGCTATCAAAGAAGCATGAATACCCAATGTCACACAACAAGGATCATGAACTATGCCAGGCTCAGGTCTTATTAATACAGGGAGCTGTCACAAATGTCTCTAAATGAATTGATCATTACCTGAGAATCAACTAAGGAATCAATTCTGTCCTTTTCAACAGCACACAAATCCATGGCAAGAAGATTGTTTGCATATAGACAAAGCACTTTGATGATAGCCTGGAAGAAAAAGGTAAACAACAACATAAATAAATAAACAAGAAGAATACCACAGTGGACATATAAATAACACGCTCCTATGGAACTAGATGTCTATATTAAATGGTTAAGAGAAGATCAAACTGAAACTAGAGTCTAGTTTCAGTGTTTGTCACCTGACACACATTAGGTGTTTGGGAACGCATTTAAGCATAAAGTTTCACAAGAAAATATGCATGTTCTTTAAAACCGCACCTTTAAGGTGATTTGATTAGGGTGAACAGGACCTTAACTTTGGATGTTACACATCCTAGCTTGAATACATCCCGGCTTGATCGAGCATTTTTTCCTGTCATTGAAAATCTGTGAAAAGTGCACCTTTAAGGGGACGTCACATGACACTTAATGACCTCATCGTGATGTGAGCTCAAAATGTACATGTAACACATCCCAGTCTTCAATAAATGCAAGGTTTCATCTCGATCGCGCATTTTTTTTCCTCCTAGATCTTGTAAAACTGCATCTAGGTGAAAAGAAGCAGACAGTCTGGTTTCACTCTCAAACATCCTGATTGAGGAGTAACCAGGTTGGACAAACTGGTGGGACATTTACCATGAAAATATCCTGTAAACTGTCCTTTATATTCTTCACTAAATTTCTACTATTGTCTCTGTTGCCAACCATTTTGCATATTGCCTTGAAGTCTGTGTTTTCTTGTGAGAAAAATGTTCATTAATCAGAAAATCGATGCAAAAGACGCACGTTGTATTCCCGATAAAAAACAGTTTGCCAAAAACCAGAGCATGGGTCAAATTTGCACAAGGACCGATGGTTAACCGTGGTTGTTTAGTGACTTGCATAGGGCATGCACACAGAAGATGAAGTGCAAACGACTCTGGTCATGTTATGTCAATGCATCCCGGCGGCTCACATAACTTATTATTTTCTGATAACTGGTCCACTCTGCACTGGGCTATAAAAACGGCTATTGATAACCAGCGATGCGACCATGCCCGATAGGGTAGCTCCAAATAGACGACTAGCTTAGTCCAACTGTCGCCGGCTAGACAGACTTCAGGCTAACTTAGTCAACCTATAGTCAACAAAAGTTCTTGCGTGAACTTGGCCATGGTATCAAAGCAAAAATTGCGCTCTCTATTTTCTCACCTATAAGCAGGGCCCTCTTTTGCCGGGATTATTTAGTTATTTTCTTTAAATTCTGATGTATCTATTTTTGTTTTTTTGGAAATTGAATGTTACTATTTTAAGGGGTATAACATATTTAAAAATCTTAACATCTCTGATAAAATCAGGTATGCACATGAAACTTGATAATGTCATTTGGTTGGTTTCTTGCCCTGGCTTATTTATGCAGGTTTTAACTGAGGTACAACTTAGTTTGAAAATAGCTGCAGTACAATAGAGACAGAGCCATGTAGAGAAACAGTTGTGACTATAAACAAAATATCCCCTGCTACATGTACATTTCATTGTATTCTCCATGCATGGTCAGAAATGTATTAAGCCAAGTTTGCATTTTACTGACAATTGTTTAGTTACTGTATCAAAAGTCCCAAGTGAAGACTGTTGCTTTAAGATACAACGTTCTTTGTCAGAACTCACCTCTTCAGTAACTTCTTTCAGTTCCACTTTCATGACTCTCATTCTCTCTGCAAATGCCCTATAATTCAAGGATGCTGTGAAGTCCCTGTCAGGACCCACAGGTAAACTGACATCAGATGGACATAGAATCCCAATCAGTTTCTGCATGAAGCCAATGATACGTTGCGATATGAACATGACATCCACCATGCTAGAGGAGAACCGGTCCGGGTGCTTGCCCTGTGACTTTGAGTACTGTGTGTGATCTGACTGAAAGGACACGGATGCCCCACGGGATCGAAGCTGCTCCGTCGTTGAGGGGAGCGGGTTTGAGGAGGTGGATGTAGATGTCACCGATGAGGACCGAATGCTGGAAGAAGTATTGGAAGACTGCATTGGAGTTGTCTGGCCTGATGCTTCTGGAAGGGGTGGTTCCTCTGTGATTGATGAAATAACACTAGATTCACCAAGGGCAGTACTGACATTGTCCAAAGTTAACTCATTAGGCCAGGTGGTCCTGACTGGAGCTACATCACTTTCATCACATGAATCTGTCTCTGGAGTTTGATGGGCAGCTTGTTTTGTGGAGTCCGTTTCTTTGGTATCTACAGTACTGTTATTGTTATCATCTTCACATGTCAAGTCATTCTTTGCGGCTGGTGCTTTTACCGCAGTGCTTTCCAAGTCCGTGGAACTAATTATGCCCTCTGCAGTGCCGATTTGATGACATGATCTTTCAACATCAACTTGCTCTGGTTTTAATACACTTTCCTGCATTGAACCAGTCTCCAGCGGTAAGGTAGTCTCTAAGGATATCTCTTTATCAGAGTTTGTCAAATGCTGTATGGTACTCTCCTCCGTCTGGAATGAGCCTGTCTCTATTTTCAGGTCTACGTCACTTGCATGTTCATCTTGATGCACTTCTGCAGTAAAGCTAACCACACCTGAGCCCGCATCTTCAATTCTAATATCAGAGGTTGGCGTGACCGAAGGGCAAAGGTCGGCTGATGTTGAGTTTCTTCGAAGCAAGATCACAGGGTCTTCAGTCTCCTGGGAAGTCATCTCTGGCATTGACTGGATTCTTTTTATACTTCCTCTGCCATTGAAATATAAAGCAGCACCTACAAAAATATGCACAACAATAACACTTATCAACCCTTACCATCCTCAATTCCTCAAAAGTCCATCTTGAGGTATGACTTTAATTGGATGGATTTGGTACTCTATCCTCAAGTCACCCACTCAGTATGGGGCCAGGCATACCAATCTTATCAGAGTTCAAACATTTGGGTGCTGAGTTACCATGGAATATTTTGAAGGATTTTGGACAGCTCTTGGCCAGAAAACAGAGAGTGTTAAAGAGCGAAATGTAAAAAAAAAAACACCGAGAAGCACACTTGTGGTTGAAACCACTGCAGTAAATAAACGTAGAATCAAGTTATGTAGTCCTTAACAATATGACAGCTAAAACAGCTTGATTATTCACATAAGACCTTTGACCATCAAACAAGCTTTTCAGTTTTCAGACTTTTCCAGACAAATAATTGGTCAAAGCAGGGATGATAAAAGTGCCTCCTAGAGGGTCTAAGTATTCAACTGAAGTCAAGTGACGTAGGACCTCACCTTGTTGGTTTGTACACTTTGATGTCTCCTCGGTGGTAATATTGCTTAGGTCTATGGGAAGCAGTCTGGAAATGGGTACAGTTGTTGAAGAGCTTGTTTCAACGGTAGGTTTTGCTTGACTGGATGTCTCCTACAATCAAACAAAGACCCAATACTGATTCAAGACATGCTCACAATTCTACAAATTACATTCATACATACAAAGTTGAAGGTGGCGTACTTTTTTAAAGGACGACACATTACTAGTTACAATATTTTAAAATTAGTTCCATGCTTTTCCTGTATAATCATTTCCTATGCATGGACATAGCTAGTTGTGTTCTTGACAAAGATACCTCTCAGCATTAAAAATGTCTGACATTTTGGTGTTGAAGACAAGTAGGTCAAAACTTGTGTCGTTTTCAGCCCCAGTGGGTGGTTTGGTAGAAGCCACTAGCCATTGCTACTGTCTTTAAAAAGCTAATAATCAAAGTTTGTAATTTACCTGTTTGGTTTTGACTCCGGGTAATGACCCTTCAGTTGAGGGGCCCACTGGTCTAAACGGGGAGGCCGGGGAATGCCTTAAGATGCTGGAACGACTCTGCCATTGTCTCAGGTGAGGCTCCGGTGATGTCGGCTCTGATGGCTGAGGTGTGTCTTCAATGAAGTCAGGCTCAAACTGAAAGTATCATAATAAACAGTTATTAGAATAGTGTTAAGAGTCCAAATAAAATGGAACTCACCACATCATGATGAGACAATTGAGAAACTCTGAGAACCTGTGACTGAAGAAGCCACTACAGTATTATTATTATAAGCTTTACAAGGGTCTGATTTACTTTCCATTAATCACAAGTTTGAATCCCCATTAATGATATGGATTTGTCTGTTTAAGGGTCAGTATGACATTTCACAGGCGAGTTTTATTTAGTTTTCTTGTTGACTGGAGGATTTGAGAGAATGTGTTTATCCAAAAGCCAATATTGTTTCATTCCCTTCAAATCATGACACTACCAACATTGTAAATAATGTAGATTTGAAACTTTGTGTGGTGGGAAAGATTTCTATTCTCAACCAACATAGAGAGAGAGAGAGTTTTATGGACATGGTGTCTCCACAGACCTCGCTACATACTATGACGAAAATTGTTGTATTTGATTGAACTAGATGATTTCAATCAATTTCAAATAGACCCTTTGTTTTCATAACTTCAAAGGCTACACTAATGCCCCACCCAGTTCATAAAGCTGTTTCAGCTCAAACAAACCTAAATCTATAAAACATCTTGCTTAGCATAAAGAGGTTAACAGCCAATCTGCTATGTGATATTATATGTTGCTTGTGACTGGTCCCACATTGAATAAGGCTTAGCAAATAAATTCATTAAGCAACATTCTCAGTTAAATAGCTCTTTGAAGGTCGACCCCATGATCGAAGTCAAACTGAATAATCTTACTTTGTCTGAGTCGACAGTTTTCACTACTATGAGTGTCAGTTGTTTCGTCATGATCTTCAGCCATGCTTTTGCCTGGACCAGCATCGGCTGCCTCCATTGCTGAGCTCTGAGGTTTAACGTGGGGAGGGGGGGGGAGAGGATATTAAATGTTAAAAAATGCTTTTTATTATGTAATTCATATCAGGGGTGATTAACATTTTAACTTTAATTCTTCTCTTCAATGAAGTAAGGCTCCTACAGAACACTACTAAGGCTTTCATACATTTCAGTTTTTACAGCTTCAAGAGATATTGTGTGATGAGGAAGGAACATTTTGAACTTGGTTCCCTTTTTGTTAGCTCATGATTGTGCAGTATTACCCCAAGTACATGTACAATGAAATCATGGTTTGGCCATGTTGTATTCTCACATTAAAATCTGGGTAGGCAAACAGAGGCTGACAAGGTAAAACATTTCGAGGCCGCTGTGAACAAGGAATATTAGTGATCTTGATTGCTAGGTATTCAGGAGAAAGGTTCTTTGGGAAATAAATGATTTAAAGAGTTCACATCTACCAGGGACTTACATTCGTGGTATATAATCCCGCCATGCTGCATCAAGATCACTTAACTTCTGAGCTAATGCTAATAAGTCCTGATCAATACGATGCAAATCCTAAAGAGAAAGAATCATACAGAAAAAAAACACACCATCGGTTCAGTTTATTGCAGGAGTAATGCACAGTAACAATATTAAAACTAAAGCCTACGTGTACATACTTGTTCGTTTGAGAAAACAAAAATTCAAGGTGACTTGATTAAGTCTTCAAACTTGGGTTCTTTAAGATTATGTAATTTGTTCTGAAAGGTTTGATTCACATTAAACAAAAAGGACTGTCCCATTTGTAACTGTTTAAAAAAATGAGTTACTTACCTTGTTGACACCTGTCATTTCACATACCAGATTGACATCTGTCATAAGACTGGAGTAAAAGGTTGTAGCAGCTAGCTTGACTATGTTCTGCTTATATCTGTGTAATGAACATGATGAACAGAGCACAACAAATAGTTGTTATAAATGAGTCCATTAACAACAATGTTGTTTTGGTTGTTGAATGGAATAAAAAACTGTAGTACAATATAAAATTACTTTAGGTAGCTGTGGTAGAAAGCATGAGAAATGTTACCAGCGAAAACCCTTAGCATTGCTCATTTCAATACAATTATGATAAAAGCAGAATGAAAAAACAACAAGTCATGTTTCATCAAAACAATGTGAATTACATGGCATTTTGGCATGATTACTTGAGATTAAGAACCCATATTAATCATGCACCGCATAATCAACATGACCACAATTATTATGCTTTTTTGTAAATGTTGGTAACTGTATACAGTACAGTGTTTGTACCATTTTACCCTCTGAAGCCTCCAATATTGTAACACTGCACAATACTGCTATGATTGGACTCTATGAGTAAACTTCTTACTATATCCTTACCTGCTGAAGACACTCTGGTAATACTCATGACATCTCGTGACATCTGCCTGTGCACAGCCAACTAACTTTGACACCTGACAACAAGTAACAAAGCAATGTTTGCACAATGATAAGACATAAACCCTGATCTACTTTTCCCAGCTCTGTTCTGTGTTTAACTCTGGGATTAGCGCTGGTGTACACAGATACTGCAAAGTAACGTGTCTGGTGTTCACGTGTTTTATGTGAAATGTACACGTGCAATGTATCTGTATGAGACAATAGAAATTCTGCTACCACTATCATTGCTCAATTTGTAATGTTTTAGCAAACATGTTGTATCAGGAGAGTTTACTACATTGTTGCACATATGATGGGCTAGCTCAAACATCAAACATTATCAGGGACCAAGAGTAGTGTGTTTTAATTTAACAGAATTGACAAAGAGTCAACCTTGAGAAGTTAATTTAGTTAACTGCTTATATTCAGAAAAAATGCAACATGTACTACATACACTCTCTGTCAAAACGTGATGCCACCTTTCATTAAGCCAGTAAGTAAACGTGTTCTGCTTATTGACACACACCAATGTCTACTTAATGACCCCTACTTTCTGTAATAAGTGAAGCAAAAGGTCAGCTAACTTACTAAGCTTTTGTAAATATGAATGGCAGAGTGATGAAACAATGCATAGCTATTGCAGACGTGCTAACCCACAGCGAAATCTTCCTTGTTTAGCAAACGCACACATGCTTATGCTTATTATTTTTTTGCTGAAGTAAGCAACTATGGTTATAACTAACCACTTTTGTTTTATCACTTTTTTTCATGACTTACTAGTTCAGGAGTTGCAGGCAAGATGTAGGTGTTCAAATTGAGCTCAGTTTCCAGTCGAAGTTTGTGTCTGTAATAAGCTTGTTTAGCACTCTCCTGAAATAAGAAAACAAAAAAATAATAAAATAAAATAAACCAACAATGTCTTACATTCAACATCCACAAACACATATATGAAGGCCGTTCCGCACCAAAATACTAACTAATAATAACAATTTCATACAACAACCTTGGGGACCTTATTTTACACATGTCCCAAAATTGATTGAGCCCAGTAGTAAAAGTTAATGCACATTAAGACATAAACTAAATAATTTTTACATTTAATGGGCTTGTCCAATGGCATTCCTACATTGTATGTTTGGTCAATCCGCAGGATCATAACAAGTGTACAGTAAATGGATGACTTTTACAATTGACCAATTGGAAACAACGACTATTAGGCTGAGAACCCAAGATTGTGTCGCCCATTGACAGCTGTTCAATGACCAAAGCTGTCCAGTTTTATACCAAATATTGCATGATGACATATGACATATGACTTTTGAAAGGGTTTGTTAAATATGACAAAGGATAAAATAACATATATTTATCATATTTAGTTTAACATTCATAAAAAAAACCTAATTTAACATACAAGCACTTCCTTAGTTTTTCTTTTTAATGTTACGCTGAGGAAGGAACACACACAAATCAACTTGGTGAGCCAAGATCAGAGTAGCTCAAGGAACACTAATTGATGTGTATGATACAAAATATTGGCACGTAAAAAATGAACTGATAGCTTACTAAGCCATAAAGCTATGGTTGTTGTGCAGGTGTGTCAGTGTCACAAAAACAAAACATGATGACGCCCAATAATAAAAAAGTGA
>CM021536.1:9178441-9196108 GCA_010994315.2 Pisaster ochraceus | reverse complement strand
ACTCCAAACAAAGCGTTTGACAGTTCCCCCAAATCTGTCCACAACACCCTTTCCTTGCTGCCATGGGAAGTTGTAAAGAAGGGTCGCTCCCACCTGAGCTCTATATCAAATTGCTCTTCCCACATACCAGTTGGAGAAAAGAATTATCTGTGCAAATGACTGAAACGAAGCAGAAAACTGTTTGGCTGGTTTCCAAGTAGAGTTGGGCTCAGCCCACCTTTTTAGAGCTACAACAGCCTTACAATGTAGGATAAACATCAGTCCTATCAGTGTCATAGTCACCATTACAGCCCACCCTTTATACATGTCTTAAACGCCAAGTTTTTAAAGTATGAGCAAGTCATATTACTTTGATTGCAAATATCGCCCTCTTATAAACATTGCGCTCCTACACGTACATACATGTACTTCACCTTATTCCTAACATTTGTGGAATTACTATGATAACAATTAGTTTGTCCGGATATGTTGTTTTGAAAAGGACGAATTAAAAACTCAAAAATATGCATTCAAATAAGTGGCAACTGGGTGCTGCCATCTTGGTTAAGTCACAATGCCTGTTGATCTTGAGAAGTCTGGGCACCAGACTTTAAGGAAAAATCAGAACTGCGCAAATCATATGCACAAGGTGACTATTTTACACATGATGCATATGCAGGGCATGCATGCTGTGTTCATGCGCACACAACAAGAAAGTGGGCGACGTCAGCACAATGCGTATTTGTGATTTTTCTGTCATCCAAGCGGCAAGATATTCACGATACAAAGATCTTAGATGGCATTGCCCAGTCGCCACGTATTTGAATACAATTTTTACTAGGGTACATACGTCACAATGTTATATGAAGGAATTAATCGCTTGGTAAGCCCCATCATGTATCATATTCCACAAATGTAAGGAATAAGGTGAAATATGTACATGTAGGAGCAATAGGCCTATGTGATAGGAGGGCAATTTTTGCAATCTAAGTGGTACGACTTGCTTGTATGAAAACTTAGCGTTTTAGACATATACTATATAGAGAGTTGTCTGTAATGATGACTATGATCAGGTGATGATAGACCAATGTTAAAAGAGAGCCATAACAGCACAAGGTGGGCTAGGTTTGACTATCAAGTGTGGCTGTCTCTTTGAGTGTTGTTTGAATACAGTGAAGCGATTAGCAATACTTTTCATATATGTTTTGGAGGTGTCGGACGGTCAGGTGTCGGATGTACGAAAAAAATGTACGTCCGACACCAAGATTTTGTGCAGCTAAGAAGATTTTTTAAAGACATAATTCCATGTATGGATAAAGGGTATCAATTGTGCTTTGCAAAGTAAATTTGACCATTTTCTGCCCAAGGTTGAAATAGGGAGATTAAAAAATCCACCATTTTGGTGTCGGACGTACATTGAAAAAGTAAGTTTCCTAATATAGTGAACATCATAATTTTTTGAAAGAAAAATTACAATTTTTTTTCATCATTGTGTAGTAACTATAGCACACTTCAAACAGTTACAAAACCAAAAGAAACTCTATTCATTCAGGATAAAAACTTTGATAAATTTTCCGAAACATTATTTTTGACCCAATTTCGCTATTTGTAAAGTATTTTTTCAGTTGAAAATAACAGTCGACCTGCTGAATATTTTTAGTAAAAAATTATATTTCAATAAAATTCATAAAATAAGCTTTAAAATGATGGATCATTTGTCACATTTATGTCATTTTGAAATTTTGGCATTGAGGTTTACATTTCCGTGGAACTGCCCGAAAACGTTATATCTTATAAACAAAAGATGCTACACCTTTAATCATTATACTATCTGAAGTCCCTTGAACAGTTCTACAAATCTTTCTTTAGGTGTGACCCCATGTGACCTTTACTTTACGGTTAAAAACAGAAGTTGAATTTTCTTACAAAAAGAAAACTCATCATATCTCATGAACTAAACATTTTTGGGACTTAAAACTTACTAAGTATTTAGATCTTTGGGTTTAAATATAAATATGTGAATTTTGGTTTGATGATGTCATCGATGACGTCATAACTATAAATCAACGTTTAATATTTAAAAAGATCCTAATTTGAGAATCACAAATGCTACATGTAAGATACTTGCACAATAAAAAAGCTCTTGCCAAATTATGCAAGTCACACACACAATGTGACACCATATGACCTTTGCTTCCGGTAGAAACCGGAAGTTCAAAATTCAGATTTCAAACGTTCATATCTCATAAACCAAGAAGGGTTTTGTCTTGAAACTTACTACATGTACGTATATAGATCGTAGTATGTATATGACACCCAAAATGTTTCGGTCCAATGACGTCATCGATGACGTCATAACAACAAAAAACTTTTAATATTTTTTAAAAATCATAATCGGAGAACCATAAATGCTACATGTAAGGTACACATGTACTTGTACCATAAAAAAGCTCCGGCCGAGTTATACAAATCACATTCAAAGAGTGACCCAATAACACCTTTACTTCCGGTTTCAACCGGAAGTTCAAAATTCAGATTTCAAACGTTCGTTTCTCGTAAACCAAGAAGGGTTTTGTTTTGAAACTGACTATGTATATAGATCATAGTATGTATGATACCCAAATTGTTTCGGTCCACTGACGTCATCGATGACGTCATAACAATAAATAAATGTTTAATATTTAAAAAATCATAATCGGAGAACCATAAATGCTACATGTAAGGTACACATGTACTTGTACCATAAAAAAGCTCCGGCCGAGTTACATGTGTATACAAATCACATTCAAAGGGTGACCCCATAACACCTCTACTTCCGGTTGAAACGGGAAGTTCAAAGGAAAATAAATATTCCCAGGCCTCGTTTTAAGGTCTGCAAACAATATGATCTGGAATTTTGACATGCTCTCTCTGTTTGAAATAAAGTTTTACGCTTGGCCTTCCAATTAATAGAGTGTTGACGTAATTATCTCCAACAACACCCTCTCGTGACAAGTTATTAAAAAATAGTCCGTTTTGCTGAAAACCTGTTGCAAGTTCAAAAAAGTTAAACACTTACCACAAACTTATAAATCTCAATGTATGGATAAGAAATACGCAATAACGTCATCATGGCGTCATCATTTTCAATTTAGGCTTGATCAAGGTTTCTGTTTCAAAAATGCAAATATTTAAAATCACAAATAACTCAGATAACTATATTTCATACAAAGACATGTTTACCAAATTTTCTTTTTACTTTTCATTTTTACTTGTTGTCGTCAAATTATTTCCAAGCGCAGAGCATCCAACCTGGCCGACCGTTCTTCTTACTGCAAGTTCCCCATTCAGTTTGCTCATGCCCACAACTGCGCTCAAACAGTAGGTTTATGCGCCTGGGGGACGAGCGAACACCCTTCATTCCGGGCATTAGTGCATGCGTGATGCTTGTATTGGTGCCCGGCGGCACACCAAAGTACAACGCTTCCTTCATATACCACTGACTGTGACATGTCATACTGTGATGGGTGCCTGTGTAGCCCCAAAATGCAACACATTGAATGTGGTCACTTAAAGGTCTGATACCTTTAAACAAATTATATATTGTTGAAATCGTAATAATGATGTCTTGGTTGTATGCTTTCAACACCACACATCCCTGTGTTGCATGGATTAAAAGCAAGGTCTTGTTTCCACATGTCTTGCGTCATATGTCAACCAACAGTGGGATGAGTTTCTGACTACTGCTTTCACTGATCATTTTATGACCGTTGACAACACACATAAATACATATTCAATTTTGACAACGTTGTTGATATTTGTTCTGTCAAAACTGATTTCATTTTTTCTGTGGCAGAGAACTTCATGTGAAAAGAGGTATTCCCTTTAAAAGATTTGAGAGAGAGAGGGATTGCCCAGAGTAAAAAAAAAGCCTGAACTGTGCGTTTTTGTTGTGTTTTGTTTTTTTCTTCTCATATGACTTCAGTCTTGTAAAAAATGTTCCAATCCAGTAAAAATTCTGAGCAACAAGCCCTGCGGTATTGTGGATTTTTCTCCCAAATTCGAGCCCTGCATTTCAGAAAGGGTTACACGTTAACAAAAAACAAAAAACAAATACATAAGCAACCCCATGCTTAAAAATAATAACATTTAGGATACCACGGATAATGAAAAAAATTGTTGACAGTTTGTTTTTTTGGAGTGGTGATTGCTTGAAGTCAAAAGTCACACATTTACAAAAATAGCACACAGGATTACTGCCAGATGATAAACAAACGAAAAATACAATAGTGACTTTTTAACTTATCGTAATGATGCTGAACAGTTTTACATTAAACAATTATATTGGGCCACCAAATTTTGAGATGGCCAGTTACTTTTTTCTTCAACTGTCCAAGCTGGCTAGTATCAATTCAAATTAAATTCAACCCCTGAATAGGGCACCAGAAAGTTCAAGGATACTTATTTTAACAGACCAGGGTTCTCCCCAGAGCTTTTCAAGACTGAGGGCATTCCGAACAAAACCTTTGGAAGTTTGGCCTAAGCACACTGAATTCAAATGTTTTTCAGTTGGCGTTTATCTTTGGTTTAAACAGCCATCATGTGTAATTTGAGGGCAATCTAAATAGTTTTGTCTTTAATGGGCTTTTGAGAATTTGATCTGAAATGTCCCGGGCCCAGAAAACAAAAAAACAAAAACCCAATAATATGACTACTAATACAATTGATTATAATATAAAATATGTATAAACATGATATACAATGTACAACTGTTTGTTTTTTCGCACAAATATACCCATAACTCGCTCGTATCGGCCTAATAATATATGCAATGAGGAGAGCCCTGTAGACCTTTAACCTCTTGTCACAGTCTTTTCCTGTACTATGTGATTCCTGTTCTCTATAACAAGGAGTCAGGCTACTTTCCCCTTCTACCATGTCTACCAACCATCGAGCAGTCTGGTGACATGAAGGCGAAAACCAATATGCTTGCAGTCATTAAACATACCACGCAATAAACTAACTAACAAAGTTAACCTAACTACAATGAACTATGTATTTAGTTGCATTGTAATCATTATTTGAGCCCAGTAATTGGCTCAGGAACTGCATTAGGCCAAGTAACAACATAAAAAGCCTCTTGGGGGAGGCCCCCCCCCCCAAAAAAAAGACTACATTTTCATGTACATGTACATGTAGTTTCGCTTTATCTTGGCTCCATTATTTTGATGACTGATTTAATTAAATCCATAAGTCTTTAACACAAGCCAGCAAATTGTTGTCCTCATTGAAACAAATAAAAAATAATAATAAATAAAAAAAACCTCATCCTTCTTTTTGAAAAAAAAAGAAAAAAAGAAAAGTCGATCAACTGACCAGTATTTTGTAATTGGCCTAAACCAACTGCAAACTAATACAGTACACACGACAAGTAAACTTGAAGTTGAACAGTTTTAACATTGTACAAAAGCTGTGAAACAAGTGAAATTGTTAATACAATAAATGTAATGTAGCCCTTCACATGTACCAGATTATAAGCAACAACAAAAAGCATACCTTACCTGGTACGTTTGTATAGGATGGATGATTGTAAAAAGTTTCAAAAAACACACACCCAAAGAAGCAAATGATACACACCAACTATCTATCCAGCACACCATCCATTACAACCAATGTTCAGAACCACCACAGTTCACAGAGAGATTTACATGTAAGTGTCTCCCCAACAAAGCTTCAAGCCCTACTTGAAACACATGCAGTGCATACAGGATTCTCTATAGATTAAACTCACTGAGCAACCTAGAGGGACCCCTTTCTTTTTCTGCTCCAATGAAAGTGAAAAGGAAGCTTTTGTAAAGCCAGCTTTAACCACCCTGGTCTCATGGTCTGTTTAGGAATGCACTCAGCACAAAACTCTTTACATTGCCCCTATGTCATGTACAGTGTGTATAGTGTTCAATGAAATCATACACACTACATGCACACACTTGCCATGGTGTTTTATAGTGTATAATTCCCACCTCTTACAATATTTTGTGTGTACACACAAGCTTTTTACATCATCGGTCTGTCTATGTCGTTCTTTCTTAGTGAGTTGTTGCAAATGATTCATTCCAGTGTATCTTTGGGTGTATGTTTACTAGGCATGTCTGTAGTTTGCAGTGAATTAAAGGCACATATTATGTATAATACAAGTAATGTTTCCAGTCATTCCAATCCAATGAACACACAATTTTCAAGAAAAATTTCACAATGCAATCAACCTGTGAAACATGGCTCACTTTGTGAGAGGTTGTTTCCTCTTTGGTAAAAATACAACAGCCAAGTATTGGGGCAGATTTTCTCACAATAAATATTTCCGATTACAATTGGTACGTAGAGCTTGAAAAACCCACAGACCCACTGGGTACAATTTCATAGAGCTGCTTAAAAGCAAAAAGAATTACTTTAAACATTTCTGCAAAGCAAGCAACAATGAGCAGGATACCAAAGATGGTACACATGGGACATGATAATTTGGCTTAATCTGGTAAGCATAATTATGTTGTGCTTAGCATCGTTTTGTGCTTAAGCTGCACCACGAAATTTGGCCCTGGTCCGGGGTGTGCAAACACTTGGCTCATACCACCCCACAACCAAAAAAGACACACAGTCAACAAATACACTTTGGATTTACAACAGACACACAGTAGAATTTTAACTGCAAACCTCCTCCTAAAAGTTCACTTACCTAATAGTATTTTTACAAAAAGCTGAAAAGTTTTAACATGTCTAGTATGCAAATATTGACTGCTTAAAGTGCTACAGTCTGACTGTCAATGACTATTAAAACTACGACTCCTGAGGTGATCTCTGGAGCGTGCTATTTTCCTGAGCAGGGCTCATTTTACATTGGAGCCCAGCCCAGAGGCCAGTGCATCAGGCCATGCAGTAAACCCATGACTGGACAAGTCCAGCGGTTTGGTGTTTTTCAATTGGATAATGATAATAATATCTCACTCTGTAATAACTTGAACAAAAAACAATAATGTTCAAATGTTGAGTCCAGGACAATAATGTATCTTTCAATAAGGGGAAGGACATTTGACCTTATTATGTACTCCAACACTTATAGCATTGCATTGATTACCAATAAAACAAAACAATTAATTACAAAAACCTACTGTTGACTTAGAAAGCACTTCATGGTCTAGCAACAGTGATGTACCATCATCGGCCCAATCATCCAACAAACTACTTTTGAACATTCCCAGATCTCAGTCTTCACATGGTGATGGAAGCTTTGTTTCATGTGCGCAAAAGCTATGGAATGATCTCCCCTATCAACTCTGTACACTTTACTCCTTGCAGACCTTGAAAACCAGCTTAAGACTCATCTCTTCGAATCTGCATACATTAAGTTCATTGCACTTGCCATCTACAGTAAACACATGAAATTCTGTAAACTCTTTAGTTTAAATTTTTGTTTTCCTTTCAATTTGCTAAGTGCCTCGGAATGGGCTACTAGAATGATTGCGCTCTACAACAGCCTGATGATTGATTGAATAAGACAATCTTCTCGAAAAATATGTAACTTGTGCTTGTTCAAACAAAAAAAAGTTTATGAACTATGGTAAACACTGTGTAGAAAGTTTTTTCTCGTTTTGGTTCTGGTCTGCTCTTGTAACAAAAATTCTGGTTTAGTGAAAATTTTGAGCTACAAGTACAAACCCTGCAGTCTTGAAGTTTGTTGGCCGATTTGAACTGAACAGGTAGATTTCAATTATAAATAGCTCTTTGTATAGATTAGTCAAGAAAATAATTAGCTTTCATTTGCACGAAAAACCAAAGTCTGCCAATTAAAAGATAAGTCATTAGCAGTAGTTAGTTCAAAACATACAAATGAATTATTGTCACGGATCCCGACATTATCTCAAGTCCATCAGCCATTTCGACAAATTTTGCTTGTTACATGTATCTTGTGCATTGTACATTTTTCCTATTGAAACAGCATGGTCAGATGATCATCTGTCAAAATTCATTCAGAGAAAAAAAAATAAAAAATACTAAAAACAGGATAAATTTGGTTAAAACTAGGGCTATGCAATTTTAATTGCCTGGAAACAGTTCCATATTTTTCGAGAGGAAAGTTGACAGAGACAACAACTTCACACATACTTGCATGACCTGTAAGATAAACTTTGATCAGTAAAATATTATTGAACTCACCCACTAGACTCGTCCAGCACATGTAAATCCTCCCTGCTGTGGGAACTAGCAGCAAATGCCAGACCCTCATTTCCCCCATAATTCTGCTGATGATACCCACTGCTAGAACTCTGCAGCATGGAGTCTAGAGACACATGATCATAAGGGACAGACCTCTGATGAGAAATTGGGAGGTTTGAAGCACTCACAGTGGACTCGTAACTCATTATCTATCTCCCTCGTTCACTGAATACTGTTGTTCCAATTCCCTAGTGGAAAAAAGCAGTAGAAAAACAATGAAACAATCCATTTTGCAAAAAACAACTTGTAGGCATATAAAAACATCAAAACTGGGAATAGCGTTGCTAAATGTAATGTATAGTGCACAGCTTGTATTCCGTTCTATCAAAAGTGCACTTTGTGTAAAATTGCTTTGCATCGACTTGAAAAAACTTTTAATTTGGGTATTTTCTTTGTAATGCTCTCCAACATCAAATACAAAAGTGTACAAGGTGCCCTAGGCTCACATGCACTAAATGGAACATGTTGAATTTTTAGTTTACCCGACATACAGCAATGGTCAAAAGAGCTATTGTTTTCGTCAACATTTTTTATTTGTTTTTCTTCCCTATTCTTCTTATTCTTTAATTTCGTACTACAGTCATACTTAGCTACCTGGTCATACTTAGCTTCATACTCCTCCTACAGTCATACTTAGCTTTGGAAAAAGAGCCAGATCATATATCCTATCAAAGCTTAGGTCTTGAATTACCGAAAAATGCAAAATTAGCTTAACATCATCAACTAATTGACTAATTAATTATAATGACATGAATATTAAACTTTCCAATCTTGAGACCACCATATCTTAAAAAGATTGTCCAATCGTCAAACATGCTCGATTATTAACTTGTGGGGTACTACAGGCCTAACTGTTTGTTGGCCTAAAATGCCGGAAGACAATGCCGGACGACGTCACCATGACATCATTTATTGCACATTTTGTATCTGTTTACAAAACCCATGTAGCTCTAAAGTTCTAGACATGAAGTCCTAGTCCCCTATCTGGCCAATGCTATTGCGTTTTTTGTACAATAATCAGACTCCTCCTGGTTGCAGATTTTAAAACAACCCTTCCCTAGTTTCATTTACCAGATTCAAGAAAACCCATAGCTCTGCTAGATCAGCGTCGTTACTCGTTCATTCATGTGCAGGCAAATGACTGTGAACTCAGAATACACTCTGAAGGGCCGGGACAAAGCGTGCTTTTGTGAGGACCCATTACCTAAAAACCACACGTTTTTATGGTTCTTGTGCAAACACATTACTTGGGTACATGTAAATCACCGTGTAGCAAACAAAAAACTGTGAATCAGCAGCAAACAGCATCTCATGGAGTAAAACAATGAGCTACAGTGACACGAACAAAACTAGCAGTCTTATAGCAGATAAGACCCATGTTTCATTGAACATGTTGAATGAAATCAGTGCTCGGGCTCACATTATGGAGCTAACAGTGATTAATGATTGATTGTCAGCTGGAGATTTTCATAAAAATACACAAAACGAGCGCACTCATTTTTGTGTTAATGTGATCTCCACGATTGTGCTACAGTAGGTGACAACTGGGGAGAATATATCTCGGCATAAAAGCGTGTTTTTCATATTTGGGGCTTGGAGTGTTTCGAGGAAAAGACATTTTTACCCTGTTTTAGCGTGAGGTAAGGGACTCATAATACTTTTTTCTTTTTCTTTGGGACTCCATCTATTGGAAAATTAAAAAACTAAATATTTCAGATCAGCCTAGAAACCCCTCTTCTTTTTTTTAAGGCTAAAATGGTTTTAAAGATACATGTTCTGTCACTCATCTGTGTAAACCTACATGTAGTCATTATACCACTAGTACCAGTTCATACCCTGGTCATGACGATGGACAATATTCCCAACTGTCACTGTCAGTCATGGTCAGTGTCAGTAAAGTTGATACAAAGTATTGAGGGCCAATGAACTAACTTAGGGATTCTGTATAAAAAGTAACCGACCATGATTGTGATTGTTGATGCTCTAAATCACAATAAAATAAGGACAAACGTTCAATAATACACTTTGTTTTGATACATGATCAAAACATGATCCACTCGGCATTATGTTCGATCAAAACAATGTGATTTGCTCGTATCTCATCAGCCAACAAGTCCTGGTGCTCTAGTGTATGTCATGTATGTCATGTGATGGTTTTACTCTTGATACATTACTATTTATACTGTACTATAAAACTACATGTATACTACTCCTACACCTCCTAGTCCTACTGTAGTAAGTACTAGTACTCTTTTGTCTGGTCAATATCTATTCTCAAGTATTCATTAAAGTTTAACACGCTGTTCATCTGTTCATAAAAACAATTAATGTATTGTTATTTAATATCTGACGTTAGACGTTAGACCCAGTAACTGGGGCGTTGTATTCCTTTAAAATAAAGTTTGACACCTTCGGTCGTACAGTACGAACATGGAGGTGCTAATTTAATGTTTACCTCCCATCACGGACCATGGAGGTAGGAAATTCCTACCTCCATGCACGGACGGTACGACCATGCCGCTATGTCTAAAAGTGAACATTTTAAAAGGAGCACAGCGCCCAAGTAACTGTGTCGGTCTAATTTGTTGTACACAAACAACTTTGAAATAAAGCCACAAAAGAAGCACAGTAGGTTACTAAATACTTACCGACTTTAACGATCTTCAACAAACCAATACAAATTCTACATCAGCAGGCATTTTTATCTGTCAAAACTGCTATCTGCAGCTGGTGTTTGCACTCATCAGCTGTGATATAATGCGTAGTGTGTGTACACACACAAAGCGCGGTCTTCGCGGATTTTCGAGGCCGGACACACAGACCCAAATAAATGGTTATCAAGGCGAGCGCCCCCTATTGGCCACATAATAGTGGTCCCAACCATCGATCTCTATTAAATCATAGAAGGCACCCACCCATAGGAGTCCCACACACACGGGTTTGGGTGCGAGACGTACACAGTTTATTTTGCGAATCTGCCTCTGAATTATGTAGTTGGCAAAGCATCCTAATGCAAACATCACACCAACTTTTTAGAAGACATTGAAGAAATTTCAGTTTTGTGAAAAGAAAACCCAAATAGGGAAAAACACAGTCATCTGGGGACTAAACCCCCAATCAGGTGCCCAATCAAAGTGCAGGGCTTCGGTCCGAATCCACAGAGGTGAAAGGCAGGAGGAACCGCCAAGCCAATCCATAGTCGGCGTTCTTTCTTGGTGAGCTGTTTTATTATTTTGTTTGGGCCTTATAGTGATCGGTGCGCCTTAGTGGTGGCGGTGAGCCAAGCAAGTGCCTCCGCACCCCAACAACCCACATCAACTAAATTGCGTTTGATCCAAAAGGAAATGTATAACATCATAACAAGCACAAACGTAAAAATATGCCCTACAATAAGAAATAATTAAAAGTATTAAATAACAAGTGGCCTCATAGGCCTACTGAAATCAAACATACAAAAAGTTAGAACACTCAAAATAAGTAATAAAATGAAGTTATTTCACTTGGCCTGTCAGGTTTTCTAGTGGCAAGCCTTTTTAAGGGATTTTGTCAAAGAAACTAAGTCATGCATATCATAATAAAGTGTAACCACTATTGAAAGCAGTAGAGACGGGGCAAGTCCATACCCACACGATGGAGTTGAACATGCGGCAGACAGCATTAACGTAAGGACGATAGCTTAGCGGAGCTTAGCTGTTTGAGTGTTATCAAGACAATGTCAAAACATTGTGGAAAGGGTGAATGAAAAAAATTTAAAAAATGTTACGGGTGTCGTGGCCGGGTGGTTCAAGAGCACCGGACTTAAGCTCCGGTGCTACTGATCAGCAGGGTGTGGGTTCGAGTCCCGGTGGTAGCATCTGTGTGTCATTGGGAACGGTACTTCACCAATAGGAAAATTGTTGTACTGAGGATGAGACATTGAGGAAATTGGTTTTCGCACGTGGAGAATCGTGCCAGAACACTATAGTATTGCAGAAGAGAAGGGGTTAACCCCTGTGTCCATGTTTCCACTGGCTTGCGAGCTACCCGTGATTAAGTTCACATGAGGTATCACTGGGTTCATTGCCAGAAACATAATACAGTCACTGCTCTCCACGGTAGGTGATGGCCACTGCGGAGATGAGGCAAGCTAAACTGCCTGAATACATGTTGAGGGAATCATTTAATTTTCAAACATTAAACATAAAGAAAGAAGAAGACGAAGAAGAAGAAGAAGGAGAAGAAGAAGAAGAAGAAGGAACACGGGAGAGAAAAAAAATCACACACAGAGAGAAAGAAAAACCGGTGCCTAGCAATATGAGACATGCAAATTAATTATGACAGTTTTCTTACTTGAATGTGTGCAGTTGTGGGGGAAAAAACTGCATACAAAATCCACGTCGAAGAACAACATTTTCGTTGTAGCTAAACTACAACATTGTTCTTGATCAAAATACTAAACCCTTTTCGCAAAATAACGTGGTGGATACGCCCTCTGTAGTTCGTTCATTCTGCACGGGCCCTACGTCGTAGCTGAATCGGTCGCGCTGTTAATTCAAGTCGAACATTGCTGGTCTCATCTTCTCCGGCACGATGATGATGAACAACTGGGCAGCTCTAGCATTCACAAATGCACAAGTGTGCTGGTCACACAGTGGGAGATAGTGCCGTCGAGTACCGACACATTGGCACGAGGAGTCCCCGTTGTTTCTTCAATGGATGGGTAACGGCAGTTGGTGGAGTTGTTGATGTACAAGGGAGTGATTTGGATCTACAGGCCGTGAGGGTTGGCCTTCCAAGTCAACTGGATATTTTTTTTTTGACCTTCTTGTAAGATTCTGAAGCCAAGGATTTACCGGTATTTGAAGAGTCACCCCACCGTCACATTTGAATGACCTTTTCACAGTTAACTTCTTGTGTATCAGCATTCAAGGTAAACCAATAAGTTTCATGCAATTCTTCTACGTATTTTCAAGTGGTTCATAATTGATTTTATATTTTGTAAATTTTGTGTGTGTGAAATGGGTCGATTTATTACAGCTTAAATAAATACACGTGGAAGCTTAGCTTGAATGCAGTCTCGAGAGTTTGTCGCTTAACGTTACCAACAAGTTACTGAAATGTAAATGACACCTGGTAAAAATTCAAGTGTTGGTTGTGCCGTCGCCAATTATCTGGCAATTCCCCAACTAATCATTATTACGTGCGTTTATTATTTATTTATTATTTACTAGTTTATTTATTCTTAACTAATTAGTTTATTTTTTGTTGCACCACAACAACACCCTCCTCGAAATATGTCTGTAACACACACCCGGCATTCGTATCAATGAACCCCAGTTTTAGGTCACGTTTCTTGTTTATGGAATGCTACCTTTGATCGTCCTCAGACTCACTTCTAAAGTGCTCATTGTAAAAATAAGTGTACCACGTAAAAAAGAAATACTGAGATGTATTTCCTTGACGAATTCGAGAAAAAAGAAAAAGAAAAAAAACCCAGCAATTTTTTTTATAGACACTACTCTCAAAAACTCCCAGGTCTGAATTGACCTGCGGATTCCGGATTCCCTCGGGCCTGACCCATCTCTGGGTCAGTGACCCAGAGATGGGTCAAACTGACGCAGAACCCGAGTGAAGATCCTGATTTTGTCCAGTTTCCAGGTCAGCCTAATCCTTAAATGGGTCAGCTCGCCACCGCCTTGGACCCGGAATTCTGATCCAGGTGTTTTTAGAGTGTAGGACGCCCCAAACCCTCAAGTCTCACGGAGAATGTGACACAATGATTGACCATAATTACAATATCTGAGCCTGGATTCTGGGGTTAAGGAACGGAAATGGTCAGCAATGGTTATCATAATGCTACGCATTTAACCGCAAACTTCCAGTAGGAATCACAATTGGGTAAAAACTTAGCACTTTCATTTTCATTGAAAGGCAAATGAAAATGTACAAGATCGGACAATATCTACAGATTCGACAGACTAAAATGAATAACTATCGGTATGCAAAAAGTAATTAATTTCAACCAATTATAAGTTAAAGATTCATTTTTGAATGTTTAATTATGAAATGATTAGTTTGTTGATGTTTGAATCACTCAATGTAAAATCATTTTCTACAAGAAATCACCAATAAGTATTTATGGTTTAATATCGGTATTGATGAAAACTATAATAAACACTGATTAACTGAGCCGTATAATGAAACCGATAAACATGATTTCAAAGCCATAGTTAAAAGCTGAATAGAGCCATTTTACTAACAGGGAAGATAAGCTATTGACAGCTTTTTCTACAAAACGTGTTTAATATAACCACAACAATTTTTGAATTCCGACAAGTCAGTGTTTCAAGGATCGACGTGTGATCACGCAGCCAGTTTGAATGTTTGTCATAATAAGTAAACAGCAATATACACAATGGCCATGGACCTTCGAGTCACCGCTTTAATTCCTCCCAGTCTTCACATTGCTCATACTGTCGGATGGTTCGCTCAGCTCAAATTAATCCTGGAGTTTCTGAAATGTCTTGAAGGAGCTGAAGAACAGAAGGTCCTTCTCGTCATTAATATAAAATAATTGTTTTTTAGCCTTCGGGTTTTCGGGGTCGATCATAAAGTGGGAACTTGTTGCGAAAGAATGTGTGAATTACCATCTTAAAGGTAAACACAGCCTTGGGTTTGGGAAAAGTACAATATCAGATCATTGAAGATAGCGAGCACTTCCAGCACCAAACATCTATCACACGTCAATGTTTTAGATATTATTAAAAAGGTGTTGTATCATCACGATGATTTTTCCAAAAGTATTGACTCCATAATATACAATGCTTCTTTTAAATATAATGAAAGCCATATCTTAAAGCTTATACGTTTGAAGCAAGTTGAGTTTTGGTATGATAAATATCATTAGACCCCTAAGTCTTACCGCATTTCTCTATACATAGACAAACCAGTTTCTCGGGGGGAGGGGGGAGGGTAGGTGGGACTCTCCTAGTTACGATCGACTTGTTTTATTCTCGTGGAACCTATCCCGATACAATTGTTTTCTCTATTCTATCGCCTCTTCATCTTATAAGCTTCCTCTTGAGAAGTAAAGGTTCAGGTTGAAACGTCGCTCTCCTGGACGGATTCTTTTCAGCGATTCGTTTTAAACGCAGCTTGTATACTTTTAAAAAAATCATCTTGACAATAAAAGCATTTTGACTAGGAGTCGTCTAGGGAAGTACATGTACAGACGTATAAAAAAAAAGCTGTCATCAAAGCGACGTGTCTTCAGCCACGATTATGTTTTTGTGGCAACGATTTTAAACAGTGGGCGAAATAATTGGATACCACTATAAACTTAATAACAGACTATTGTCAGAAAAGAAATCGTCAATTATTGTTTTGTTGTAAATTATGTTTTCTCTCCTTCGTTAAGGGGAGGTAATTCTTGTGTTTTTTTGTGTGTAAGTAGTCATTCAATTGGGAGAGGTCTTTCTTTTTCCTCCCAATAACCTTGGTAGTGAAAGTAGGAACAATTCATCACAATGCGTCTGAAATATTGAACATAGCACTCAAATTTGTCTTCCCCTTATGAAGCTATCTAATGCTGTATATGTAATGCTTCCAAGCACTGTGAGCGAAATTAGATACAGTATCCCTAAACATGTTAAACAAAAACTGTGTCTCTTTTGGAGAAGATTTCATATTGGACCGGAGGCCATCCTCTTGAGAACGAGGTGAAAGACCTCCTCCAAATCTCGTCACCAAGGCCGCACAATACCCCGGCACTCTTAATTCTGATTACAAACTCGCTCCCAGCACAATGATAAACGACAGGTTTCTAAAGTTGATACCCGACGAAGACGAGCATCGGAAGTTCCACAGGGCGCTATTCTTTGTCTGCGGAATAGATATTAAACAAACAGACACAATATAGAGCCCACCAACTCTATACCCTATGCCGCAACGCCTCCCGTGTGCTCTTGCACCTTGCGGCATTTCATTGGCAGCTGAAACTCTCTCGCATTCTCTCTTTCACTCTCCAGACAAGTGAAGAGTTTCATATAAGAACCAAGGCGGACCAACACTTGATTGATTGATATGCGATACCTATGTTACCTTCGTATAAAGACGTTATGATTTCCGAGGCAGTGAAGCTTGGTTCTCTTAGCAGGTTGGTTGTTTACAAAAAGAAAAGAAGAAGGGGGAAAAACCCCCAAATAATAACAACAACAACAATTACAACAACAACAACACCAACAAAAACAACAAAACCCCCAAACCAAACGCGCATTTTTCCCCAAGCGGAGAGGTGTCTAATTGGGGAGTTATTTCAACCAAAGGCATTCAGATGTCAGTAAGGAGTCAGTATAAGGAGACCATTTTATGAAGTATTTAATTTTGTTCAATGTTCTCTACATACAAAAATCTGAAGTTTTCTAAAAATATTAAACAAGAAATTTTGACCGATTGTTACGCACCATTATGTCCGGAATGGACTATTATGTCCCACTAGAAACTTGAACCACTATGTCCGACTCATTGTGTCTGACAAACCATTATATCCGACCCATTGCGTTCAAAGGATCAATAATTATGTCCGACCTATTATGTCCGACGAACTATGACCGTAGCAATGTCCGACCCATTCTGTCTGAAGGATCAGTTTTTCAGTATTTCATCCTTATTTTAAATCACATAGCCCTAGTTAATTAGGAAATCGTTTTCCTCTATCATGCCACAGCTTATATGAGTAGAAGCAACGAACCGTTTGATTTGGCCAAAAGGTCCGTTCTTCCTCTCTGCATTACATCAGCCTCTCTTTGAAGAGCTTATCTTTTAAGGGGTATTTTGTATGTAAATATGCATTTTAGATTTGTAAATGCCGCCATAAATACGGAGTTAGGGATGAACACAATCTCCAGCAAAGTATTGACCTGTATTTTCTCTTTTCGTTCTGTTTTTTTTAAACGGCATCTGCTGCTTGTTGAAGTCGGGCCTATTTACTTTTTCCCAATTATTTTGTTCTTAATCCCAAGACATTTTGGTTTTAAATAGACACTGTGTGTGTGTGTGTGTTTCGGAACGTGGGGTAGAGGGGCAACACAAATATTATGTATAATTGACTAAGACTTGCAAGACACACAGTGTCACCGTCTTTGTTAATTATTTATTTATACGAGTTAATGTACTGAACCATACGTTTAGCTTATTTTAAACAGTCGATTAAACAGTCTTAATTATTTTACAGGTGATCCACAAAATATGTTGATTAGCGAAGACCAAACGAATCCTTTAGTTTATTTTGTCGTCGGTTTCATTTTTGGGCTAAGCAATGTAGGGGAGTGGCAATGGTTCTGACGGTGTTACGTAGCCTAAACGCCACTGGTACTTGCAGTATTTCATAACCAGTGCGCAAACGGTACCAGCAACTTCTGTACTGATCTTGGAAACTGACACGCCCCTCGAGCGAGTATTCA
>CM021536.1:9142154-9165524 GCA_010994315.2 Pisaster ochraceus | reverse complement strand
GGGGGGGGGGGGGGGGGGGGGGGGGCACGCTCTTACAAATCTCCAGTGCCCCCAGGTTCCCCGCACGAAAACAAATCGTAAGAGTGCCTACAAACAAGAAAAGAAAAAGAAAGGGGGGGGGAGGAAAAGAAATCTTCTTCCTAAAAAAATATTTATAATAATAATAATAATAACAATGTCTGGCTAATCAAAATGCAAAGAACATAAAAGGATGGTGGCACCCTGCAGCGTCTCCCTTCAAAAAAAAGCGTGGCCCCACTACTGACACCCCCCCACCCCCGCCGAAAAGGCCCTGCTATGCCGCTTAAATAAGTTGCATTCCGTCACCTAGATACAAATGGGGACTCGTCGGTGCTGATGGGTTTGCTTAACTCCTTTGCAGGTCATCGTCTTCTTGAATGTGTGTACTCTTTTGGGGTGTCTTGGAGTGTTTGTTTGGTTGTTTGTTGGAGTAATTTGTTGTTGCCTGGTTTGGCGATGGTACCTCCCCTGATACAGCGAGTTTGACGTAAGAAAACAACCATCATTCGTTATTTTCTGACGACCAAGCGATCCCAGCGAACTTGTTTTTTTTATACTTTAAATGTACCTATGTTATTAAGTTGAAAACGAAATCAGGACCAAATCCAATCTAGGTTCGAAAAGATAGATGGCCATTCGAAATTTGATTAGCTCCCAAACTGTGAAATACCTCGCAGATAGGCAAGGTGAAATTCTTTCATGTAGCGCACGTCTAGATGCTGTAAGGTAATTCGCAGTGTAATCACCCGGTGGTCAGAGTAATATTTGGGTTATCTCCAGCGCACATCTTCTAAGATTAAACAAGTTCAATGGAGATAGGGTGGGGATAAAAAGACTGTCGGTGGTGAGAACTGCTGAATGTACGATTGGCTACAGGAGCTTTGGTCTAGACGATTGCAACACGGAGGCAGAGCCGCTGCTGTGTTTTTCGCAATGCAGTTGACGTCATTGGTTTTGTGGAATCACTGTGTTATTTATTAAACCAATTGCAATACCATAACACTGGTAAAACTTTAAGTTTAAAACTTCCCAAAGCGCGTAAACATGCCACAATGTAGGCCCATATAATTTGCCTTTAGTAACAACGGGTTCGAATATGGTGGGTCGTATAGTCGGTTGGAAATTGTTAGTTCAGACAAATACCCACCCAAATGTCCACAGTGTGTGATTATCATAATGTGCAACTTAATATAAGCCCAGACTCTGATTGGTTAAGAGTAGCATGTGATTGGCTGCAATAGGCTGCGCCCTTGGCTGTTAAAATACTCAGTAACAACAAAATGGTCACATTGAGCTATAATTACATGATCAACGGACCCATTCAGGTGTGTAATTGAATTGGAAGACTGTGAGAGTATAGGCGCCCAAGTGAGTAATTTGATGCCAAACACTCTGAGTAGATAATAATCAATTTATTATTTAATTTTGAAAAAAAAAATTCCTGCAAAAAGCTCGAGTCGGAGCTCGAGCCGGAGCCCGAGCCGGAGCCCGAGCCGGAGCTTGAGCCGAAGCTCGAGCCAGAGCCCGAGCCGGAGCCAGATCCAGAACCAGAGCCAGAGCCCGAGCCCGAGCCAGAGCCCGAGACGGAGCCCGAGCCAGAGCCAGAGCCAGAGCCGGAGCCCGAGACGGAGCCCAAGCCAGAGCTGGAGCCGGAGCCGGAGCCGGAGCCGAAGCCAGAGCCGGAGCCAGAGCCGGAGCTCAAGATGGAGCCGGAGCCGGAGCCGGAGCCGGAGCCGGAGCCCGATCCGGAGCCGGAGCCAGAGCCGGAGCCGGAGACGGAGCCCGAGCCGGAGCCAGAGCCGGAGCCGGAGCCAGAGCCGGAGCTAGAGCCGGAGCCCGAGACGGAGCAGTGTAAGGGCATGTACGGGACCATTGGTACACAGTAGTTTAGTAATACTGTAATGGAGTTCGAAGGTTTACAAATATATTCATTTTTGTAAGTGTAGAAAAAATTGCACGTACTGCCCCTTCCGTATTTTTCTAAAGATCTCAAACTTTTTTTATGGGAGTGCCACAATATTTTTTTCACGAAATGCTACATGATGACTTAATCCTCCCCCCAAAAAGTAAATAAATAAAGTAAATAATGACAAAATAATAATGCTGATAATGAATTTCCATTAGTTGGTTCTATCTTTTCAAAAAGACACGAACAAAGAATGAAATAAAATATGCCTCTCATTTTTAAATTGATAACATTGGTTTTAAAATGGTTGAGATCAGTCACGAAAAAGGTAACTTCCTGAAAAACTTATATATATGAAAATGTAATTAGAAAATGTAATCGCCAGAGAAAACCATTAACAATTAGATGAAATGTTACGTGAAGGTCTTCACCTGAACATTTCAGAGGTTTCAAACTTAAATGTAAGCAATTATTTGAAATCCGATACTTATGGTATTAGTGTTGGTAACAGATGGCTTAAATTATTGCCGCAGGAAATGGGAAAAGCACGGGGGTTTTAATTTAAGATATATATACACGAGAAATGCCACTGACTGATAGGGCTGTGACATCACGGGCGTAAGTGAAAGGAGACACTACTTCACCTCTCCTGACCCTTAGTGTTTGTAGACGCGAAAACGGTCGTTTTGCGTCAGCTAATTGCTTCCTGTTGACACTGTAGATGGTTTAAGTTACGGTGGTTTATGTTGGAATGGATAATGACGTATTGAGCGAAGGCTAAAGGGAAAGAAACGTTGCAAATATTACCTGTACTTCTCTGCATTCACTTAACACTTCCACAACAATCTGTATACTTGCGTACTCTTTAAGTTATGAGTGTATAGCATACGTTCTGAGAGACTTGTTAATATCATTACATTATGGTCGTTCCTTGTTTGCCTTGGATAGAGTACAGTGAATGCTGTTGTACGGATGGGTAAGATTTAAACGGTATTAGGATTAGAACGACGATGTTAGAAAAAACAACACACAATCTACCTCCAACAGATAACCTCTTCACCAGCAACCGTCTGCACTTAACCACTCAGTAACGCTGCAGAGTCATTTTGTATAAACTTCAGTCCCCTATCGTGCCTCGAGTGTTAAGCTAACCTTTTTGAGAGTGTGGTTTTTTTCAAAACTATTGATCAGTGACATTCCACTCCAAGACTCAACTGCTTTCATAATTCCAAACCTGTCTTCCTCGGTGGTTTTTTCTTCCTTTATATTGAGGAGTTTTAGTGAAGAGACTGCGGGAATGATTATTTGAGCAAATTGAGAGTCTTCAAGTATTGAAACTAAGTTTAACAGTCCTTGTGGTTGTTTCTACAGGTGTTTTCATCATTCAATAACGATGAGAGGAGATTGACTTGAGGCTCATCATTTGATAGCAACGGTACCTCCAACTGAGGTACTGCTATAAGATCATGGGGGACCCCAATACGGTAGCGTTGTACTACGTGGGGTGCGGTGAGGTGTGTAGTCCCCTTCCCGGAAAGCACATTGAGAGCCTCATTCACCTACTGCTCCTCCGGCACCTCAGAGAGGAGCTCCAATCCTCGGACGGTAGTGAAGCGTTTTCTCCGAGCAGACCCCTCGGTGAGGCTATCGGGAGGCGAGTGGACTTCCTCCAGAGCGGAGACTTCAGCGGCCTGCGGGCCGTCGACCATGAGACAGGGGTGCCATTCCTGGGGTCAAAGTGGTATGCTGTCGGTCAGTGCTCTGCTAGCACCACGCTTAGGCAATGGTTCTCTATCACGGTTGGATACACGGATGATAAAGAGTGGACTTGCTATGTCTTCAGTGCTCCTTCCAGGCGACAGGTTAGTCCTCAGATATATATTACAATAGGAAACTGTACCTTCCCCTATATGTCTCCAATTTTATGGAGTGCATTACAACATTAATTTGGGGTTGAACAAAGAAAAACAAATGACTAAAGCGGGATTTGAACCTGCGACCATCGTATTAACATACCGGCGCTCTATCAACTCAGCCATCAAGCTCTAATGTTGGTGGTCCTCCTATTTTGTCAATTTCCTTGATCGGGGGTGCCAGTCAGAAGCTGAGCAACCTGTTTATAGCTTGATTGACTTCTGGCAGTTAGAAGTCGCTTGAATCACCAAGAACATAGATATTGATCAGGAAGACCGCCAATTTTAGATAGGTATAGATAGATATAGATAGATGTTAGATAGTTCAGTTGGTAGAGCGCCGGCACGTTAATCCGAGGTCGCAGGTCCCAATCCCAATCTATTCAATTTTTCTTTGTTTTACCCAAATTAATTAAAATTGACTCCGTCAGTTTCCCTTGTAGACTGTCGCTGAATATACTTTTAGTCTAAACTTAATTAGTAGACCCTCCACCTTTGTATAATGCACTCTATATAAATTATCTCTAAACGAATCAGTAACATTGTCAAACACCAAGTCAATGTTTAGAAGACACGCATAATGTGTCATACGTGATGTTGTTTAAATAACTTCTAAATTTGAATTGTTCTTTTTATGTTTAATATCAGCTCCCTTATAGTTTTCATCGTCTGTTCCAATTTTAATATTTTTATTTCGTTGCATTGTACTGCCAACCAAAATTCAGCTGTATAATGACTCTACAACAACTCCCTGATTGTGGTTTTGACGAATGCATGTTTTATTCATTTTTATAACTTGTGTATCATTTTTCATTATCAAGATGTTCTATTGTTCTTAAACTATTGACTTGAAAACTTGGTACAGGCTTAATCCAAGAGAACAAGTGCTGTCTGCCTTCCTCTTTGACAGTTTGTAACACAGTTCGAATGTTAGAACTCGATCTACAATGTCTAAAGTTGCATGACCAGATTTTCGCCGACACTTTTAACATTTTTTTTATTTGTTTTTATTTACTCATTTATTAATTTTATTTCTTACAATGTTATTATTGTTATTCTTTTGCAAAGTTTTCTTTGAGCGATTTTTTGGCAGGTGATGCTGTTTCAAAACAAAAACATTCAAAAACTTTCGCACATGACGTATGGACGTGTGTGCGGCACCTAAATGTAGCCCGAGCCCTTAATGTCGCCCGACCTAAATGTAGCCCCAAAGTTGTACCTAGATGTTGCCCGGGCGACATCTAGGTACACTTTTGGGGCTACATTTAGGTCGGGGCGACATCTAGGTACAACTTTGGGGCTACATTTAGGTCGGGCGACATTAAGGGCTCGGGCTACATTTAGGTGCCGCACAGACGTGAGACATTTTTTGTTTTCAATTAATAAACCACTAACCATTGGCGGATTGTTCTATACCTGAAATAAAAAGCTAACTTTGAAAGGTAATTTTTTAAATTCTAACTTGCCGAAACTATTTTTATAACAATGAAATCTAAATTTTGGGGTAGATCGGCCCAAAATGAGCATACTTTCCATACAAGTTTGTCTCACCCCACATACTGTGTATGTAGTTATGCCAGCACTAGGCCTTCCCTGTGCTGCCTGCCTCACGTTGAGATCACGTACTCAGTCCCTACGCGAAACCTTTAAATCCAACAAGCATGGTCAAATCGTACTTCAATTAATCAGAATTAACGCGCCACATTGATGACACTTGCCCGGCGGGGTTGTGCTTGTCGGGGCCGCTAATTCGCTAGATTTGTCTGCGGGCTGTAAGCAGCCCAGGCACGGTTTACTTGGATTCGTCAGACGCGGCTACTGATTATTAGTCAAGTGTGTGCGAATGTGTGAAGCATGCCGTAAGATGAATCCGGCGGGGGGAACAGTTTTTAAAGGGGATTTTGTTCAACAATGGGTAATTTTATTCATTTTCTTTGTTGTGGTGCTGGAGCCTTCCAGGTTTAAATTATGTTTGTGAATAGAAGTTGATGAAGATAATCAAGGTCAGTTAAGACTAAAGAAGAAAACCTCATTAAGCATGAGGGAGGGAAACCCCGCGTTTTAGTTTGGAATGTAAACCCAATTCGACCTCCGAGGTTTGTAGTGGTCTGAGACGGAAGTGGAGCCAGGATTGACAGACTATGTACTAGGGCATGACCACCGATCCTCTTGCGCTGGCGGACATTCTTGCTCAAAGAGTATGCCTATAATAAGTGCTTTCCAATTAAAAATTGAGTGTTTGCCAACGTCAGAAAAGGAACCTTTAATTGATTCAAGAAAAGTTCAGTAAAAAGAAGAAAAGAAAATAACTAGGCCTATCTTAGAATGAGATTTTGGACCGTTTGATGAAATTCAAGAAGTGTATTTTGAGCAGAAGTCATTGCAATATTTAAATATTAAAACAACATGATGTCGACAAATGTCCACCAGATTGCCGAAGACAAAGCTAAAAGAGTAAACCTCATGAGTAATATGATTGATGACATAACACAAAGGAGAGAACACGTCCCAAGCATTAACCATCTTCGATAAATTAGAGCGGTACATGACAGAAAGTAAAACTTAATCATAATTTAATTCTAGAGAGTCGATATTATACTCTATCCCCTCCCCTCTTCGTCTACTTAAGTAATACAATTTTACCGCTCCTCTATGACCTTACAGACCGTACATTCTGTACAGTCATCCAGATACTGTGCTTAATACATTTTCATAAACCAACCTGGCCGTATCCCGTTGACAACGACGATGTTGACGACGACGACAACGACGACAACGGCGACGACACAGAGTCATCAAATACTGTGATTTAAATTCTCAGAAGGCATAGGTGTTTGCCCCAGTGTATCTTGACTGAACAATTCTGACCAACTAATCTAAAGCTTACAACCGTAGCTTACACTCTAATTAAAATGATATCGACCGTTAAACCTTCGCCCTCACCATTACTAGTCAAACTGTCCGCCAAGCCACTGAACCGTGTTCTTTTTCAAACAAAAAGTGGATTTTTTCTGAGGCACCTTGGTGCTCAACCGAATAAACACTTGTTTCCTCAAGTGGTTCAGTTACAGAGAATAAGCGCCTGTAACATGCGTTATTGTAGTTGGGCTTTGAATCTGTTTCTGCTAAAAATGTAAAAAATATTCCCCGAAAAAGTAAATTAGCAGCACTCAGACAATATAGGCCTACCATAAACTTTTTACTTTATTATTACTTTTTATATAGTATGTAACTTGTTGCGTTGCAGGCACGTTTCACCCAAATTGTCTTGCTTAGCAGCTCTCTACATTCCGATACTCTGGTGTATGTAGCGAATGTCTACTGATACGAGGATGATACTTACCGTAAAGCCCCTCGGGCTAAGTAGAGTTTCCTGTCCATACTGCCACGTTATACTCAATATCACTGCATGTAATATTGTCTACTGGATATATAGCTTCACTTGTATCAATTGCAATATCGCTTTGAAAGGTTTTTTACAAACTTGAAAAAATTGTGCTTGAATTTTGATGTAATCCTGATGCAGATGGACTGTTTTTGGTAGACAAGGTCATCTTATTATCGTTTAATGTGAAAGTGAGGATATAAATTTCACGGCTGCTTGCGTTGGTTAAATCGACCTAACGATCTGATAGCTAATCAATATTTTTCGCTTTTAAGTGGAATTTGGAACTAGTTTTTAGAAACTTTATTGCACTCACTAGTACTACTCAATACAAATTATCATTTGAAAGCGAGGTTGCCCTGCAAACATACACAGACTGGTTAGCATAATGAGTATTTGCATGCACGCTTTGCAAAGCCTTGCAATAAATTATGGGCCAACTTTGTTTTGCACTTGGCTTTGACCGTGAAGATCAATCTGAACATGAACGCGTTGTGGTGCGTATTGATATAGATACGGCTGATCACACATACAGTCCCATGTTGTGCCAGGGACATTATGCAGTTCTTTACACAGACCAGGCTATATAACAAACAGCACACGACTTGAGTTTGGTTCCAAATGCCAAGAAACGTAGATAATTCATCTTAACTCGAATTGGGATAAATCTATTAAAGAGGCAAACACAACTCAAAAGACTTTAATACTAAGTGTTGTCAGAGAGAAGGGCTTTGGTCTTGGTTATTGCTTTAAAACTAGATAGCTACTTTTACCCATAAACCTTAATGTTCAAAACAATGGCCATAATCACAACTGGGATTATTATTGTTGTGAATAATAATATTATTATTATATAATTCTGGTAAGGAAACCATGGATGCCTCATAAGTGAACCTAATCTCTGTAACTCAGAAGCCTGAGGAAACCTGTAAACAAGAGTGCTTGCTATGTGAACCAGAAACACCGGTGTTAACCCTTACTCTTTCACAATAAGTGTTCTGGGTTCTTTTACGTGCACTACCAATCCTAGAACACGAAACATACAGCGTAATGTCCCATCTGATGAAGGACACAGCAATTATGGTAAAGTATCTTGCCCAAGGACTCGAATCCACACTCTGCTGATCAAAAACACCAAAGCTTGAGTCCGGTGCCACGACACACCGCAGGTTGCTAAATTTCGATTAGTAATGATTTAACCGTGCTTAGGTTGGTGTTCCCACGTTTTCACCTCAGCCAAATTGCCGTACAGTTAGCGCATCCATCCTTTTGACATCCTCTACCTTCACCTATCGGCAGGTACTTACTTCTGGCTGTGCCTTGACCAGGATTCGAACCCACACTCCGATGACTCGGCCATCAGAGCTTAAATCCGATACAACATTGGCCGCTTTGCAACGTCACCCATTCTTATTTGAAAGAGACGTTGCTTTATCACGAATGTTATTCCCCCACAAAGCGATTTTTTTTCTTCATGAAATCCACTTTCAACACATTTATAGACCTTCAAATCCGCCTAAGTTCTTGTTGAATTCAGTTAAAAATGTGAGACTTTCGAGGACGCTAGGTGGCAGCAGACTTACCTGGGAAATGAATGCGAGCTCAGAATTATGTAAAAATAATTGAAAGTTACCTGGCATTGCCATCAAACGTTCTAAAGTATCATGTTTCATGTGCCCGAAACATTGGTTCTATCGTGTGTGGTTGTGGGTGTGTGTGTGTTTCACAAATTAACCAGAAGTCAATACTTTACTGCAAGTAACAGCCTGGGTTGTGTCTACTTCAAAAATGAACAATATCTGGTCTTCAATTTGAATAAGCAACGGTTTACTGAGAGAAGCAAACAGTCCATGAAATGCGTGTGCTCGTTTATATCTGAGGCTTAGGTTGGATTTCAACCCAAATGGCTAGATCCTCACACAGCCGGTAAAAATGGATTGAAATACGGGATATGAACTGATGCCTGCAATTACTAATCGAGAAAATGATTGGCTGGATTGGTGTACAAGATCCTCCGGACCGAGCACTTGGGCCTTATGCAATGCATAATGTAAGAGGGTAATGAACCGGCAAAACACGGGACTTTCGCCTACTACACCAAGTATACTTCACTTCATTCGAAGAAAAAGGATTAGCTACGGAGCCCCTGAGGTGCAATTGAATTCATTTCCAGATTGCCACCGAGACGGTTTGACTAGTGTAGGCCTAATTCATGGAGAAAATGTGCTTTATAAAATTTAAAGTGTTTCACATCGGTAGAGTTCAGGTAGGATTTCTTTTACGGTGGAAAAGATGATAGGAGGTTGCCTGTTAGTCAGGGTACATACTTGTATGTCCCCCTAAATTCATGAAATACAATCTATCCTGTGAAGATTTAAACAAAGAAGTTGCAGCCATTTGTGTTTATTGTTGAGGAAACGAATAGCTTAAGATTTGCTGGTTGTTTTTAAAAGGACTTGAGCTTGGTTTGAAACATTTTGTAGTCATAGCCATAAGATTACTCTACGGACAGAGTTCTCATCAGAGTTGTTGTCGCTTTCAACAAACAGTACCTGGCTTTAATTAATTATTTGAACACACATTTAATACACGTTTTTAATAATAACAATGAACTATCTTTATGAAGTAATTGACTGCATATCACCAGCGAGCGCGGCTTGTGAACACTGATGAGATGTTTATAGTCCCCGTGGCCACTGCGGTCAGATTCCCCGTCGTCGCCGCAATCATTTTAAGTGTTGTTAATTTAAAAGAGCCTGACTTATTTAGACGCACTGATTTTGCCTTCGGAGAAAACGAAAGCAAACGAGATCGCAGCACATTGATAAAGGTCATTACCCTAAGCACAGAGCACCGACGCCTCATACTCTAAAAGGTTCCTAGAACGGTGAAGTCCAAAGCACCTCAAAGACGCATCAAATCCAACCTGTTTTATTTCCTTTCCCCCTTGGTGTAGTTCTGAAGAGCCAGCGCTTTTCAGCTACATCGGTAAATACGAGAAACCTAATCAAAATTTATAATAATCAATACAAGAACTGCGAGGAGCAAACTTGGTTTTCATGGCCCCAGTCGTTTCTGGGTACATCTTCTATGTGAGGCCGCTAAGCCTACATCTTTTACCCTCAGATGTAAATCAAGCTAGGAGACATAATGGACGACTGCAGAGAGTTTAAAGAAAAATATAAGAAAGAGGGTAGTTAGCTTTATCTTTAACCTAACACAGTCCTCTCGACATGGATAAAGTCCATTTTATAGCACAGCCAAATTTAAAGCTGCTTAATGCAAAAACAGTAACTAAGCACCAAACAAAATAAGGTTACAAGCCAAATGGGTCATGGTTAGAGGGCTATTGAATACTCCCTGTTAATATTTAGGTTTGGTTGTGAAGCGCACACTAGATGCAAATTACATGTTTGTGCAAAGTATTTCATTTTGTCCACTTCGTCTATGCTTTGTCTGTTACAAGTGGATATTTTTTCCCCGTGGATCTTCCCATTTGTAGCTCAAATTATGCCCATACATAAAATCGAGTACTTGATTTGTTTTACTATGAGTCAGTTCGATACGCTGTCGTGGCACTGGCGAGCTCCACTCTACCGCCACACGAAGTCCATTGATTGCGAAGCCATCAACACCGAGAATCAAATTATGTATTAATCAATCAATCCAACCAGCCAGAGATCATGGTTAAAATCGATCGGTCCTACTATAATCTCACATCCTCATGTAACACCCCCTACAATTCACCACTTCGTATAATGAAGCTCTCACATGACAGGTATGATTTACATCCTGGTATTTTGTCGATACCCTCTGACGTCATTATTTGGTACAAAACACTTCAGACACCTACCTTATGGATGACGTACGGAATTGTACAGCCTCCGTTTCAGGCTGGTGACCTTTTTCGCACACTTGCTTCACATTATTCTATGAAGTGAAGCTGAATAAATGATTTTTGTTTTGTTCAAAATTCAATTCGATGAAGAATAAAGCTAAAATGAAGCAGTAATTAAACCTTGACAACCTTCTTCCCATAGTTCGTGAAAGGGATACCTATCAAACTTATTTTGGATATCTGTAGGCCTATGTCGCACATACTTCACAACCTCCAATTGACAACTTCTGTTTGCAAAATAAATAATTAAGTATTGGGAAGTTTCACAAATATTCAATGAAACAATGTCTCTTTCAAAATATATGGAACCGTAATAGTGCAAATTTTAATTACAACATTTGTAAACTTGTCACATTGACCTTCTTTCCAATTGTACTCGTTTCAATAATAGTGCATTGTTCATCTATCTCGTCCCGATACGCCCTAACCCACAAACAAATAAACAGCCTTTGTAATCATACGCGTTGCCTTGGTAACCCACAAATGTCTCAAACATATGAACTTTGTAAAAGGTATAAATGAATCTGTAGGAGAAGCTCTACCTTGGCCAGAAGGGCATTGGAACTTGGAGTGGTTGAATTCTCACAATGGTTCCATACTTGTCCTATATTTACTTCAATGACAACTACTGTGTCTCTTTACACGAGGCGTCTTGTACTTTGTAGCGTAGCAAACCAAGGCGTCTTCTGTCTATTGATTCCGAGGCAGGTGGTTAAAAGTAGCCGGAAATCTATCCCTTCGGACTCCTGCCACGGGGAATGGACGCCTCCTTTTTCATTCACAGGCTCTTGTATCAATCATAATGTGTTTTAGTTCAAGACCTACGAACAGGGTGTTCAAACTAACGAATAATGTCACTATTGTGTCAATTTTAGAATTGAAATCTCTTAGTTTATGTAAATTTGTTTCCTCACTATGTAAATCTGTCCGCAATTCAGCTGCCTGACTGCCATAGTCGAATATTAATTTACCTTGTCAAATCAAATCAAACGAAAACGATTAAGTATTAACCTATCTATTGATGGGTGAAAAGCAGATGGACCAGTATAGGTTGGGAACTCTTTCTTTATTTGCCAAAAATGTGCTGATGGATGTCCATTATTATAAATATGAAAAACAAACCTTCCCGCTTTACTTACTTGTAATACTCACCAGGAGTTGTACAATTTCCAACTATCATTGCTAACGTGATTCTCCGACACATCCAACGTAACCAGTCACATGCTATACTCTGTTTATATGAATGTATGCAGCAAACATACACTATTTATAATCGTCCCTCGAGCTTTTCAGTTAGATACTTACTTGGTTGCCGTCAAAGCTACTTAATTATGTGCACCCTATTATGCCACTGTCTTTTTATCTTAATTGTGGGGTGAACGAAGAACCTCCGGAATTACGTGCGCCGGCACTCTACCAACCAAAACATCTAGCCCTCATTATTGACTGTCTCCCTATTTTGTCAATATCTTTGTTCGGGTGTCAGTCAGAAGCCATACACCCTTTAGACGCCGTGCGCAGCCAGGGATCTCACCCAAGTTTACAAAACAACATGGCAAGTGGCAGTGCATGAATTGTGTGAACCAAGTTTTTCAGTTACCCGAACAGCAACACTAAACAATAGATACGTATGATACTTGATAAATGATGATCGAACAACTTACCTTTGACAAGTTGTGCGTGTGTATTCATATGTTCTTCCAACATTCTTATCTCATGTCGATTTGCCAAATCATAGGCCTACAGTCTACGTGGCACGACCCCCGCGCTGCAAAAACTGTGGTGTTATAAATGACACTTTAAGGTGAAAGAATCAACGTTTACAACATAGGGTGTTCAAATAACACTGATTTCTGCCAATACATTAACCTTGGTGTTATTTTAACACCCTCATATATAAAATTGTACTCTCTCTTTGGTATCTATATGTGACAACTCCCATTGTATAAATTTAACACCCAATATTTTGCGGTGTACGTTAACGTAAACATGTGTTCTTTGTTTTCTCGAAAACAAGAACATTAATGTGTTTGTAACTAGATAATTGTAATGCATTTGGCCTCTCCAAAAATCAATGGTACAAACGTAGCTATAGGCCTTTAAAATGTACCAATAATATACACGGTGTTGTACGCAGTTGGGTTCCTCCATAGTGCAAATTGCCCGTAGCTCGCGTGTGTAGATTTTATGCTACACGCTGTATGATACACGAGGTAGTCGCCTATGCAGGCAGAGTGGGAATGTTTGTCTTGAAATATTGATGATTTCTGGAATTAAATTTTGTCGCCGTGAACGAAACCACCTCTAGTCCTGATCTCCTCGCACATAGTACCCAGGAAATTGCCCCTGAGTACTGAAACGAGTTCCATTCATCGTTGTGGGAACAAAGTCATGAGCGTGCATGGACGTCCCGTTGTCGCGTCAATGTAGTTAAACCATTCCTTAACGGTTGCACGTTTGTTCAATGGTTGTAAAAGACAGGAAATTAGCTTATGGCCGGGCTACTCTAGCTTGCAACTTTTTCTGGTCGGTCACGCTTTCGCTGTTAGAGAGAGAAAACAAATAGTGTCCCGTTTCTAATATTAAAACTGCACGGAAAGTCTAACTGATCATTCCATTTACAGTAAACCAACAAAATGAACAATACTGCCGAATTGTTTGCTTTTAAGCAAATGACGTAAACCATTAATGAATGACCTGTTTCACCTAGAGCGCCCTCTGCACCATATACATTGCACAGTCACGTAGTATTTAAGCTCTCCAGAAACACGTTACTAAATCAAAACACATCATCTAAACTGCTTGTGACTGGTTCCCGTGTTGAGTTTTTGTAAGGCAGATTATTTATGTAACTTTATCGGCTTGTTTAGCTTGTACTTGGGCACGTTATCAGTGTTGTCACATGACAAGATTGGTACTCTACTAAAGAACAATGCTAGCACTTTCTAACTTCAACCTGGTCAAAACTCCTGTCAAATTTAAACGTAGTATGAATTAGTCCAATTGTGAGGATATTTTCATGTATGGAATGTTCCCTTCAACGAGGCAAGACCATCTTTCAACGAACGAAAATAATGTATCCATAATAATACGTATAACACGCAAGTAGATCTTTGCCATTGTTATGACTGGCGGATAAACTATACGAATGATTATGGTCTAGTGTCCTCTATGAGGGTGTTTGTAGTACAGTGTATAATGCATGGTGTGATATAGTGTTCAATAAATCGAAATGGGATGGGCCAGAAATGTTGGCTGAATGAAACCAAACTGCACGGTTTATGACTTGTTCGCCCCTTGCATGGTCAGCCATTTGCGTGTAGAGCCTTGAATAGAAGCATTTATATAACTCTTTATTGTCACGGCAATGTAATGGCACATTCATCCAAAGAGATACGTATTAGCACAATACAAATGAAGTCGAGGCTCTACGCGCACAAGATAGGCAACGTGTATAGTTTGATAAATGCCGCGTGACCTATGATCCTCCACCCAAACGACAAGGACCGGTCTACTTGGGTGGTATATAATGTTGTTCAAATTGGCTCACACAACTATATTGTAGTTATAATGGATGTTAACCATTGTTTGCATAAACATCTCCTTTTTTAAAACTATTATTATTTGTGTCATATCGTTTTTTCTAATAGAAAATCGTCAACTCAAATTTTTACTAGACCAGTATGTACCACACTCAAGACCAATATTACAGAAACTAGTCTCTTATAAAGTTAATTTATGCAGCCTTTCTACAAAAATGATTCATAAATCCTGACTGGAGCATTAGTGATAGCTGCACGCTTGATCACTTGCGACTTCACTGACTTTTCCTAACCTCCCAATAGCGCCCAATAAAACATGGGTTGTTTGTATCTCGTTAACCAACCTCTGCTGAAAATAATGTTAACGCTCAGTAACCCAATGGGAAATCGAATACTAACCCAGCTTTGAACTGAAAGTCACCTTTCCGTTTTAAACAAAGAATCAGCACCAACTTATTGACTCTGACTAAAACAACGGCAAGAAACACGTCTTTTTCCTTCTCGTTCTGTAAGAGACTATGAGACGCTGCCGGATTCGTCCCGTCCCAGGGAATTCTAATTAAGTGCAAAAGCTCAGAACGCAATAGCAAAATCCGGCGCGGAAATCTTAACCGATTGGCATTAAACGGACGATGGAGATGGGGTATCAGTATAACATATAGGGAACGTAACCCACAGTACATGAACTGACTAGTGAACGGCTGCGGTGCACTCGAAGGCGATATATGCAGCTTTCATGTTTTGTCAGTCGGCAAGGAGAACGGATATCTAGTGTATAAGCATCTTATTTGGGCTCCTTCTCAACTTGTTTAACAATCCATCCACAAATATTTAAACTTTATTGGACTACTCTGACGGCAGGAAATCAAATATTTCGACTTCATCCTTTTGTCGAATTAACTAATGTCTGAATCATGGACAAGGATGTTGCTTTAAGTGAACAAAAGCACACAAATGATGAGGCAAAATGACACCAACAGGAGTTTGTTTAGTGGGGTGTTTGTTTGTTTGTTGGGGTGTTGGGGTGTTTGTTTGTTTGTTTGTTGGGGTGTTGGGGTGTTGGGGTGTTTGTTTGTTTGTTTGTTGGGGTGTTTGTTTGTGTGTTGTTGTTTTTTACATTCACTTTCCCAACAATAATGAAGCATTAAATGAACTGTATACTGTATCAATATCAGACCTGTGCATGTACTGGAATTTAAGACGAGTTGACCCTCAAGACATTCGTGAGTATTCATATTTAGGAGAGTCAATTGTCTTAGCTGATACCTCTTGATTCCTCAGGCAGAGAGGATAGAATGGCTGAATCTCTCCAAGCAAGGTCTACATTTTCATAAACTCATTCTATGGAGCCTTTCAAGAACACAAACAGCGCAACAGATCTTGCTTTAAAAACAAATGGTAGGATACCAAACAAAGTGCCATGCTTTGTAAATTGCTGCGTGGGCCCCTTCAGTGTACGGATGATGGATCTGGGCCCTGTTTATCAAGAGTGAGTCCTTTGGGTTGGAATTAAAGCTGTTGGTCACTGGTGCAGAACAGAAACATGACCCCGGGACACATTATTGCCATTGAAAGAAAACAATCCAAAAAATAATGGGTTTTTTTATGAGAAATTTGATGGGTTAGAACCTTTATTTTTATCGCTATTTCTTTTATAACTTGTCTATGTCTTTCCAGAGGAGAAATTCTACAATCGATTATTGCCTTCAAGGTATACCGGTACTGTAACGTCTCTATGGAGAATATTTGCCATCATTCTGTTGATTGTGGCCGTAATTAGTAGTAGGACAATATCTTCGTTTTATGGGTTTGGGAAGAGTGCATGTACTCTCCAGAGAGCTGTATTCATACTTCCCCTATTGCCTACGATCTTCTTGATGGTCTACGTGATCGTTGTGAGGTTTTGTTGAGCGGGGTACAATCAAGTACCATCAATCTTCATTTGTAATGAATGATTTGTTACTTTTAGAGTCAGCCATGGTTTAAACAATCTGTCGTCAGCGCTCGGTTGAGTTTGACGGTGTTTTTTTTTTTATATTAATCTTGTCTACCAGTTACTTACGCCCATTGGTGTAGAGCGAGTTTCTTCTTTCCCGAAGGTCTTTTCTTCCACATTTTATGTTAGGCGAATCAGAGAGCCTTTATACATTGAAGTTTCCAGGAGAGCTGATTTATGCATTTGTAAACCCACATTTCGGTAACATTATCGTAAAGTTTTAATCCTTGCTGGGCACAATCGAAGTATCTCGTTAAAACCCAATCCGCGATGCAAAATTTCATTAGTCTCAGAAAATTTGCAAGCACATGATCTGCGCATGCACCGCGTAGCCCACGGGCAACTGCCTGAGGGGTTAAGTTGTCATCACGAAGCGGACATGGGAGGTTTGGGTTACTAGGAGCCTCGATTGCACCAGCGTCATCCGTCACTAAAGCCCCCCGATTATTCGGCGTCACGAACCGCCCACTCGGTGTTTTATGTCCTGTCTCATCCGGAGGTCGCCTCGATATCACGAGCCACGTTAGACGAACACGAGACGGTAAACCACCACCCCTTTGGATGGTTAAACGAGCAGTTGGAGCGTATAAGGATGAATATTTTAACGGAGTGTAATCTGGCTTGCTTCTTATGCGTGCGATGTACCGAGAGAGATTCTAAGCATTTCAAATTTAGATCAGCAAAGATACTTTCGTCGATGACACTGCGGATGAGGCCAATTCAAAGAAGCTGTTTGGCTAACACAGGAAAAGTTGATCAACAAGAGTGTCACATAACCAAAGCTCAATGTGAAATATTCCATGCTAAACCATGTTTAAGAAATCACCGTGCAATATACTATAGTCTCTTCCAGCAGAAAAAAAACAAGCCCGACTTGCGATTAGTACATTTTCCTCCATCAAATTAAAAGGTCTTTATCAAAGAGCAATAAGATGTTTAGATCATTATGTGGGACAAATAATCATAATAAAAATACTAATAATACTAATGATACTAATAATAGAAAACTTTAAAGCGCCGGTACCGGCCGCAAGCGACGCTCATGGTTCCGCTCTGCAAAAAAAAAACAACCCCCAAAACAAATAAAAGTAGCATCCTACAGAAACTAGAGTAAACAAAATGCTTCTTTAAGCAGACGAGATTTTAAACTGTTCTTTAAATATGCCAAGTGAGTTTGAAAGTTTCATAGGTTCAGGTAGGGAGTTCCAAAGCCTCGGTGCTGCGCTCTGAAAACTTCTCTCCCCCCATCGATGATTCGCCGTTTTTTCCTGAATGAGTTTGTGTTGTGAAGACCGTAAGCCACGACGCCCTGGATGCACAGGATCACTTAAATATGCTGGAGCAGCACCTTGTAAGATCTTGAAAATAATGAGGCACAGTTTTGAATGGGGAGCCAGTGCAAGTCAGCTAACACGGGTGTGATGTGGTGTGTTTTCTTGGTGTACGTGATCATCCTTGCAGCAATATTCTGTAGCCGTTGTAGAGGAGAGAGGTGTATGTTGTTAATTCCGTATAAAAGCGAGTTGCATGACTCTATCTTGGATGTGATGAAAGCATGGGCAATGGTTTCGGCAGCTTCCCTTGAGAGGTGATCCCGTGTTCTGCCAATATTCCTAATTGACTAACGGCCCTCATTTGAAGCCATGTAGAATAGACAAGTAATGTTTGGATCCCTCCCTGAACAAAACAGCATACGGCAAGAAAAGTTGAAACGTATTGAATTGTAGAACAAACTTTGTTTTCACCAGCTATTGAACTTCGAGATGGACTTTGAATAAGAACCCGCCCCGAATAATAATAATAATTAAAAATATGTATAAGTGGATTAATTAAAAATGAAAAAATAAAATAAATAAGAATAAGTTTCCAGTTCGACTAATTATTTTAATCGACACCGGAACCCACAAACACTTACTACGTATACCATAATCCCCCCACCTCGAAAACGCTTCGTACCTCATTGATGAAATTTCACATTAATTTAATTTTGTGCTTATTGAAAACCAGAGGGTCAAAATGACTCATAAAAATACCGATGTACTTACCTTTAATGTTCTCGTTTCCATGAGGTTCTTGAGTCCATGAAGCAACCAGCCGAGTAATATAGTTTGCGTGGGTGATTCGGCATATCTATAACTTAATTACGCTTCACCACCATAAGCTAACCTGCAATTCAATCAAAACGGCAAGCCGTCAAAGCGCACAAGGCACGAATCACTGTCGATTAAAACATCAACCCTTCAAATAATATTATTACAGTATCCTTTTCCACATCCAATATTACTTTTCCCCTTTTTGTATATAAATATAATAGTCTTGACTTTAAACGTGCAGTTGGAAAGGCATACCACTGCAGCCCGAGCTTTTAAACTCGGGAACGTACACAGCCGTGGGTTCCGTTTCCCCAAGGCTATTGGCTAGGCGTGCCTATGTAAGACGTCTATGTTCAATTTTTAAAGATAGGCTTAAGCAATAAAACTGACTGGAAAAAATAACGTTTTTGTTGTGTTTATGTAAAAAGTAGTTTCAATATTTGTGCGGATGTTCATTTCATCAGCGAGTGATTTTAGCCTCTTGAACTTTGGATTCCGAGTTCTGACGGGGAAACCCACAGGCGCGTCCAGAGGGAAATCTAGCTAACACCTGAGACCTCGTTGGACCAAGGAGCTGTCCCTGTGACGACGGGTTTAGTATCAGAAACCTGTATAGTGTGGTCAGTGCCGCAATTTGACGGTAAACCGTTATGTTGTTATACCGGTCTGCCATTTGCAGACAGACATAATTGTTAAAAAATGTCGATACCATTATTTTGTTTTGTTTTTAATTGCAAAATGCAGATCTTTGTGATCCACGGGCACCGTTTTGCACACTTTGATGCAAAACTATCTATGGCCATGAGCAGAGTACCTAGGTTAAACAAATTAATTTGAATTACATGGCGTTTGGGCAGGTAACACCGTCAGCCAAGCAATATATTTTAAGCAAATTTCTGAGCTTCACCATCTGTAATGAAATCTGGATCAGGTCGGATATTAACGACTTCATTTTGCGTATAATCCCCCACTTTTATTTCACGGGAACACATGTTTGCTTCTTTGCGTCAAATAATTCAAGTGTTAAATGTCAAGTGATGGTAACATAAAACAGTAGCAGGGGACAATGATCAGCTCAGATTACATGAGTATAGCATACATTGATCCCAAGGTCTGTATTGCTGTCAGTATTTTGACTTGACGTTTATAATTGCAATAATTATTTGCTTGCAATAATTTTGGTCAAGTTATGCAAAAGCTCTAACCTCCACTTATACTGATGTAGATGTATCTCACTGAATTCGTCTTAAATTCCACATCTTCCTCTTTTTTAAGGTACACATACCTTCAGTTCCTCCTTATTTTAATAACGAATAATAAATTTACAAGAAGTTATTGATGAATAGGTTGAGTGAAATGAACTCATGTCGTTAGAAACGTGGAAACTATGACTGCATTAGCAGCTCACTGCAGTTGGTGATGTTAAGTATGTAACTGCGAGTAAACCTGGACAACTTGTCAAATTTTGTTGACATTGTCAGTTTATCAGGTTTTAAATTGCTTTTCAACGACAGGGTAAATTCATGGGAAACATCCATCACGTACAGGGGAAGCTAACTAAAGACTAAGGCCGTAGTGTTACTAGAATCTGTTTACCTGTTTACGTCATCGGAAACAGCCTGCGTTTATCTAAGACCAAATGATTTCTTTGCACTTGAAGCAAAAAGGACGAATGCGGCCGAGAAAATGAGTTATTTTGTTTTACTGGTGCGGAAAATACATTGTTTTGCTGCGCAGATACCAAAGCAACCATCATATAGAAAAAACTGCAAAAGGAAATGGCATCTGCAATCAGTATGTATTTAAATGGCAATAACAGGGTTTTGTTACCGTTAGAACATTGATTTTTTTTCCTACAAAATAACCCGCACCTCAAATTGAATGAAACAAACATTGCGTAATCACATTTACAGGATTGTTGTTCCTTCAATTATGGTATTGTGGAAGTACACAACACGAAAATAACAAATACTGCTATAAAGATCATTTGCATTTAAAATTGTTAATTTACGTTACATGGTTAAAACCTATCATTGTTGTGGGTCTCATGGGAGACGGGGGACGGCGCGAGATTAACGGTGTACACAAAGATACCTCTTGTCGTCAGACATAACAATCAGCTTTTAAGAAATGTTGACTATACATGAAATTTGAAAACACACAGTAATCGCAAAAGGCATACTTTTACACTTTTTGACGATTTTTGATTGTATACTGCTCGCCATTAAAAGTCGTCATATCAAAAGAATACGTTAGATCTTCAAAGAACTTTATTTGTATCTCTGACTTATTGTTAAATTCTTCACATTAGTCTGAACTGTTTAAACTGCGGCCACCGTCTGGGATTTTGCCCACCATCTTGGATTTCCTCATCAGCGAGCCTATATTTTAAGTATAACATTGAGGTTTTTCTGAAAGAGGGTGTCACTTCTTACATCTCCATATTATATTATATCCCCCTGCAGCATTCTCTTATCAATGTGTTTTTCTGTTTGTTTTGTTTGCCTCGGCCTGTGGTCTAAAAAGTCCTACTGAGTGTTTTACGGAGCACTGACTGCTCCTTTAAGATATACTGCAGACGTTCCTAATATGCCGCATGTTCATACGGTCCAAGACTTCATGTCCATTTACTCGAGTAAACCACATCTCACTTGAGAACACTCTCCCATTTTACCCGCCCTTGTAAAGCAACATCCAACATAACCAGACAGCAAAAAGAACAGGGGAAAAAAGAAAGAAGAGAGAGAGAGAGAGAGAGAAAGCGGGAATTATTGACATTTTCTGAACCTCTCGTCCGCTATAAGCTCCTGGGAGGAGATGCGCGGAGGTTTCTGTCCGAGTAATGGGCGCTTGACTAAAAAGCACGTGGAAGTCCCTGAGCGGTTTTTCTCCCTTTTCTTTTTTCCCCCCTTTTCTTTTCTCTCTCCCATTCTCTCCCCTTCTTTGAAATTCGTCTTCTTATAAAATGTTTTCAGCCGCTGGAATGATTACGACCGTCGAATATTTTAGAATAAGAACTGATCACACAATTACTGATTCTGTGTGGGACTTGTGGCGAGTCAAATGGGTTTAAGTTTAATTTAATCTCACGTGATTTAAGTCAGAGTGTATTCGATGGGGGCAGATTAAATTGGGATTGATTGTTGTGAATGATTAGATTCTGCGTGAGTTACTGAATTTGTGCATTTTCTCCTCACGTAATCATGTAAGGTAATCGTGCTCAACGGTTCTGCATAATGTACTGTGATACTATGGTAAACATAACGTAAATTGCAACAATAAATTAACGATATATTTAAATCTGTAAACTATAAAAAAATAAATAATTAAAAAACCAACAAAAAACCCAAACAAAACTAAGTAATGGGCTGAAACTAAATAAAACTTTAATGTGCATATTAAGCTTAGTGCACATTGAGCATAGATATAACAAACCAATTTTACAATTCCAATAGCTGAATATTTACTGTCTCACTAATTTTCAAAAAAGAAACACAAACAATCCACTCATCACATACACTTTTGTTGACTACGGTATAGAGTGAATGCACGGGAGGCGTGTGTGTATGGGGGGGGGGGGGGTACCCGTGTAAAAACCACTCACGTAAATTAACCAGGCGTCTGTGCGCGCTATACAGTTTGTTTACAGGAATCGTGTGTAAGACTTGACTAAAACGCTGTTTCCGTGTTTATCTGGCGCTTTGTGGTGATTACACAATCAATGACGTCAGAGAAGGGTGTTGCTATGGCGGCGCAATATTTTGTTCCAATTTGCAGTGTCGTTATTAATTATTGGCGAGCGATTTACAGCCACGCTGGAAGTCTCGCACAAAGATTTGTTGACAACAAGGAAGGAAGGAAGGTTGACTGGGAGAGAACATTACAATACACAGATAGTGAAGACGACGGGGCATACACGCCTCATCAATGAGATGATTCCAGATTTCAAATGGATTTTTAGGCCCACCTGATGTTGTCATGTTTTCGGTGAAGTGTAAGCGATTAACAATTATTGCTAGCAGGAAAATATGCAGAATTTTGTTTTGAGCGTATCCCGTCAATCGGTTTGGGACTAAATTAATAGTTTGGGAAAATAATATTTGTGAAATAATATCTGAAATGTCGGTCATTTTGTAAAATTTATACAATGCTGGATGTGTTGAGCTTTTTGATTCGGTACGTGAAAATGGTAGGCCTATACATCACCGCATGTAACATTGCAGTGCAGTTTATACTGTGTGTAATACTAATCTGTTTGTTATCCATACTTCATTGTTTTCAGCCCATTTGCAAAACAACAAAGAATTGCCATAATCAGATATGAAACAGGGAACCACAGAAGTGGCTCATAAAGAAGTATCAATAGAGGGCGCTTATAATGTTACCGAAGCCTTTATAAATAAATAGTACTGTTTAATCTCCATTCTTTAAAAGTCCCGTACAGTGTTGGGATGGACACTTAGCTATGGGTCTGGGGAGTCGAGCTGCTATTGTACTTCGGCACGTTGGTTGTTCTTTGCTGCTGTACGATCGTGCTGTATTTCGGCACGTTGGTTGTTCTCTGCTGCTGTAGGCTCGTGCTGTATTTCGGCACATTGGTTGATCGTTGCTGCTGT
>CM021536.1:9121818-9141154 GCA_010994315.2 Pisaster ochraceus | reverse complement strand
GGCACGTTGGTTGTTCTTTGCTGCTGTGGGCTCGTGCTGTATTTCGGCACGTTGTTGTTCTTTGCTGCAGCAGGCTCATGTTGTTATACAAGACCTTTGCTTCCGAGCAAGAAAGTATAACCCGACTTCAAAATAATGCTATAGTTAATTATCAAATATCTCGAAACTATCAACAGGGTTGGTGGGGATGGAGAAATTGCAATCTGCCCAACTAGTTATTAAAATAACACAGTGTCTGTACAGTCATGGGTACTTCCCAATTTGAATTTTTCTCGAAGATTGCATGCAACATTTTAGGTTAAAAGGAGCTTTCCATTTATCAAACCAACTGAAAAGATTAAGTCAATTTCTCGCTTGAAAAAGAAGAAAAGAAAACAAAAACTGCAAAAATGCGCCCCCTCCTCCATAAACCCGGTCGAATAGTGTAAAGCTGCTTTGAACGAGCCAACATACATTATGAAGAAACTAATGATCAGCCGTCCACGGCCAAAAACCTTCTTAAAACACAGAGGGCGCTTTTCTTAATGCCATAATATGTCGGCAGACCGCGTTTGTTATTGAGGAACAATTTTAACCTCTTTAATACCGTTTAAGAACAGACTCCCATAATATTTTTGTCAGTGTTAGATAGATTCATGGATAAGGTATAGAGTGATGGTCATGTTAATTGAAGTGCCGCGTGCCTGTGGTGTTCCGTAAACCACACGAAAAAGAATTTCACGAATGGCGAGAATCTGGAATTAATCGTCTGCTCTAAAGGCAGAGGTGAACCCGAATGCATTTTATGTCAAGGGCTTAATTGGTAATTTACACAAGTGTAAAGGAAAATGGCAGGTATGTTTTATACTTCTTTATTAATTTTTTCGCTGTCCAAGTTCGCTTATTTTTACGGAAATAAAGACGTAGGCCCTATGTTTTTTTGAGAGGCGTGTGAAAGAAGTAATTCATAATGGTGAATGAGAATGGTTTTTGATAACACTCTGCATAAACCCTTCAAAACAAGTTTCTTGACAATATCTAAGGTTAATGGAAAACTAACCACAATGACATATTCTCAATAACGTATTCCCTTGTTATGGTTTGTTTATTGTTCTTATTTATAACTTTGTGTACTTAGCGTCTTCCAATTGACGTTCTTTCTTTGTAAAGAAGCCGGTATTTTCAGAAGTCCCAAAGTTGTCGTGACTTCTTATTGCTTTTTAAACTCCACTCTCAATCAGGGGCATTGTCTTCAAGTGGGATCCTCCACCCCGGTGTATTTAGCATATCTCCTCGTCTTCTATTGAGTTGATGTTCTTCTTCCATTGTTTTCGCTTTTGTTGCTGCTACTGCGGCTGTTGTCTCTTTTGTTGTTGTTGATGTTTTTGTTGTTATTTTGTGAAGGTTCCATTTGGGTTTCTAACGAGTACTTTCATGTTGATAATCAAGTGAGGAAGTATTGTCCTTCACTTTGTGATATCAAACCAGATTCTGTCTCATGATCATGGGCTTGAATATCTCTCTGTGGGCGCACGTGCGTTCTGAGCTTGATGTGTGATTGAGTGAACCCAAACCATCCACATTACAGGACCCATAAATCAAATACCTCTTTAACCGCACACACGGGCTATGACATAGTCTAGGAACATATATAGGCATACCATTATGCTCCAATTATATGACAGTAGTAAAGGATTACAAGCAAACTTGTTTTTCTTCGGAAAAAGCACAATAATGTGATCATTAAAGATAGCTTAAGCGATTAACCTTTGGCCGGGTTTACTTATTGGAGGAACAAAATGAACATAAATGTCATACTTGTCTAAAGATGGGATGAATTTTAGCCTCAACAACATGGCAGCTTTTAGAATAAATAATAACGTTATTTACCACAAACTCGAATTTGTTCGTTAAATTCTCGCTTTGAGGAAGTGTTCAAACCTGGGAGCCTCTAACTTGACTTTTAGGCTTTATGTGTCCGTATTGATTTAAGCAAAGGTGCATTTTAAGAGACATGGTTAAGTTGGAATGGCATCCTTAGTCCCTTTTCACCCACCAAACATAACCCAAATGCAAGCTTATTAAACCATAAAAATAACCCAACACCCAAATTTAACCCACATTAACCCGAATCTTGCGTTAATACAAAGCACACTATAATACCCAGCCCCTCCGATCAGCAACCCAATGTAACCTTAACTCTACCCAGGGGCTGTTTCTCAGATGGACCCTCTTGTATTACAACACACAAAGACGAAGTGCAGGATTAATATTAACTGTTGAAAAGAATCATTGGATTCAATCTGAAAGCTCTCTGATTTCTTAAAGTACCAAGACTTTCAAGAAATATCTGAAATACTTATCAATGAAACAGCATTTTAAAACCAACGTAGTGTATATCAGTTGCTGCAATCTAAACAAACTTGAAGTAAAGGACACAAAATCTCCAAAACAGAAACCTGTTTTTGTTCTTGAATAAAAAGTGACTACCTAATTTGTTAAGTGGTCATTCTGCAACAGGTTGTTTGTCTGTAGCGTTAATTGAAAAACCAGAGATTTGAAATAAATATTATCCTCTTCAACAATTTAAAACGATGAGCTTTTCCTTAATGCAAGAATATTTAAAAGTTCATCACCTCTGTAAAATAACATGCTATCCGCTTTAACATCCGCAAGATTCTGAAAATTGTATTGGCAAGAAATACGATCGTCAAATACTATAGCAAAAACAAAATCACGTCTATTTGGGAAATTATTTTTGTCGCAAGATCGGTTTCGGTCAGACTCGGATGTCACGTGACCACACAAAATAAAATAAGAAGCCGTAATTGACTGGTCTAGATATACACAGGAAGTAAATACTAGCTGTATTAAGAATAATATTACGTAAAGCTTTAACAATTATTATTGACTAAAAACCTAAAAGGTGTTTTTCACAGTCCCTTTAATTCCACATTTTGTACATGAATGAAATTTATTTCCATTTTTCCACACATTAACCCTGCCACGATGACATCATCTTTTCCCCAGCTGTCAACTCCAATCTATCCTGAAATCCCCCTGATGTCCCACCGACTGTTCCCGTCTCGGGAATTTCTGTGACAAATAAGCCGCCCGGCGAGCGAGCAAACAATTTTTTTTCTCCCCACTACCCAAAGACCAAAAATTCCTGCACTCCTCGCATCATGTGCGAGCCAATTTGTTGTGTGCATACGTGTTCCCATGCCCGTGGCTTTCTCCACATTGTATATGCAGTGCCGCTGGTGTTTGGTCAGATAATTAGTTGAGGGCGCTCTATATTTGACCAACAAAATCGATAGTAGAAGTGGACACGGGTGCGATACTTCATAACCTGGACGAATTATTTACCTTTTCGTTTCTGCGAGGTGATAGCTTCCTTCCGGGGATGGATTGAATGTACAATTTCTACGATGGGCTAGAGACACAACCAGCCATTACGTATGTCTTTCACTGGTGCCTTAATCTGGCCGGCCGGTATGTATACTGTGATCAACCCTCATAGTTTTAAGCCCTCTGTCTCCATTGCCAATTTCAACAGGCACACACGAAAAGTTCAGGTTCGTTCAGAATCAATGTTACTCTACGCCATGGGCTCTATGTACGATGAAAATGGCAGCGCGGTATATAGTTAGATTTGGGTTAGTAGTCGGTCAAACCGTTCACGGTTACTGGCAGACGATTTTGTGTGTGTGAAATAAATCAGGCCCACATGTTGTTTGGGCTAGTTCTCCGCATACGTCAATAACACTTCACCAAAGACTTTGGAAAGTAAGGTATTACGAAGGAATGAAGTAACTGTCCTCGTCAAAAGTAACTTTCATAATGTACTTGTTGAGAGTTTTCCCTCTTCTGACTTCCTACTATACCTACCAATGGAAAATATCTCAAACAAAATACCCGGCTCTATCGGATCCTTGTGTGTTGCAGATTTTTTTAAAGAAAGTTAATACGCTCAAATAAACTACTGCCAACCGATACCCGCTCTTTGAATCCAGACAATGTGCAGCATTGGTCATATTGACAAAATGCTGCTCATCACGTACTGTATGATTACACCGTCAGCGAGCTGGATGAAGTACAGCAACTATAAGAATACATTGATTACAATGCCACTTTGATACTAATGCTTAATCCCAGTGAGGCACAACTGGTTAATTAACTTCCGCCACCATTTACAAGCTTTTCTGTGATTCAAGGTAAGGTACAGCATTGGTAAAAAATTATCAAAGCTAGTTTGTTTCTTTTGTCTGGCTTACTTGATTCAAAATAATGCACGGTTTGACATTTTGAAAAGAACTACCGCTAGTAAGCTTTGCCTCCTTGAATCAAAATAATACACAGTATAAGGGAACTCCTTCAAAACGGTTGTTTTTTTGCTTCATTCGCTTATACCGTTTATTTCTGTACTTATCATCCATTATTCTAATATAATGCTTTATAAAGTAGTAATTCTAAGCTTATCTATACGGTGTACCCACTCTTTTCAACAGTATGATAGATCTGCCTTTTTCTTGTATACCTTTGATCACAAGTACAAATCATCCCATCCATTCAAACTTGAAGAGACAGGTCTAAAGGTCTATCCCAATGCATTATTGATGCGGCTAAGGAAACGCTGTTCAAATCGAACACGTTTTTTCCCCTTCTTTTTGTTCGTACGGCAAATATTTGAGCTATTTGACTGATAAACGAAACCCAGGCCAACTCTCCGCCACTTCAAATGCTATCAGTCAAGCCACCGACCCCTCAAGACGTAGAGACGGGGTCTCCATCGGTGTATCTACGAATTGTTGCCCGAAGGATCGCCTCTTGTTATTGCTGATTGTCGATTATTAAAGGGGACTTTTCATTCTCTTTTGATTCTTGATGTATTCCTGGTTATGAAACTAATGTGTCTCCAAAGTGGCTCCGTTGTATTTTCAGACTTCAATTCATATTATTTGACCGTGTCCGATTTGGCGGCTACAGCTACGGCTACGGCTGGTTTTCCGCGTCAAGTATAGGACGTCCTTAGCAACAACCTTAGCAACAGTCGTAGCCATAGATGTAGCCGCCAATTCGGATGCGACCTTAGAGCTAAACTTTAGTCTGGAAAGGCACAAATAATGGGCTGGCTTCTTTTTGGTATAATGAGTACCCAAAAAAGTGCTCTTTAAACAGGGAACATGACAGCGATTATCTTGGCCATGAGAAACCATGTGACTTTTAACCCATCCTCGGTTTTATTTTACGGACCACCACCACTACAGCCTTATAAGTTTAGATTTGATCTTTTTCATGGTTTTGAAAATAGTTTTTTTAATTCTTTTTTTTTACACGAAGAGACACGCAGTTGTGGTTCGCAATGTGCAACTGTAGCCAAGGAGACGCTCCTTCCATCTTACGCAACAGCTTGCCTTATATTAACTACAGCAATAGTTGTCACCCTATAATGGAAGTAAAGTTAATAGTTACCTGTTCTCGACTCACTATTGCTATACATTCACATGTAAATATAAAGAAACTCTGATTACCATTTTTAATATAAAGAAGCTGTCATGTGACATTTAGTCCACGATTCCAATTATACTTACATGTTGTCTCCTACCCTTAGTATATAGTACACCTTAGTAAATAGTATGCATCACAATAGCTCTGATTGGATAGTTGAATTCATACAATGTCTCTCGTGTCCTTGGTGTTACCGTCCCCATTACTCCCGATATTTATAGTATATGCTGTTCGATTACTAGTTCAACATTAATGAATGACAAACGTGATTACATACTAGTATACGCATGGCACGATGAAGCCATCTCTAATTCATCTGTTTGACTACTACGCCTATGCCAGTGCGCTGTTTTCAATTGCCATTAGCGCTATTATTTATCCAACAGTTCTTGTCTAACATAGCTCAACAATTGGATGAATTTTGTTGGATGAAACGGTTGATGCATTGTGACGTCATCATGAAACCGTTTACATACATGAGACAGTATGCCTTTTGGAAGATATCCCTCGCTTTATTATACTACGTGTCTGTTTAGCTGGTGTTCCATTTACACGTGGGTTGGGGTGCTTCAGCGATGGCTAAAAGAATACAGTTAATTACTTTTTCTCCTGCTCACGTTGTCCTTTTCTTTCAATTTCTGACCAGGCCAGGCGGATGGTGGATGTTATTACGATGAGAATGGAAGGAGTTGACCCGCATGCTAAGGATCTACCTTGTCGACGTGCCTCTTTACAGCCCACCTTACTCAGTCATCGACGCTCCACAACCCTTGCCCCTAAAGCTCTGCTCTCGGCAGACGGCAACAGTAGAGTTGAACTGCGAAGCCCACTCCTTAGCTCCAGACACCTCCCTTCTCGACTCCGGAAAGCCTCCTTGTCAAACCTGAGAACTATACCGTGTATCACGGCCCTGTCCATTAATATGTCGCTGTTGGTCAGACAATTTCAGTCAGTGACTGGTAACCCCGAGGTTGATGCGGACGTGTTACGATTGGCAATTCTCTTTAACGATGTGGGTACCGTCTCACGGATACTACACACCCACTTCAGCTTATTCAATGTTAATTATGATGTAGTGGCCGGTCCGAGTACTAAGAATGTCCGACCTCGAAGGGATAGCCTTACTGTTCAGGTGTTGCTCAATCAGAGTACGGCACTTATCAGCAATTGGGAAAGGAGTCTTGAGGAATCACCTCACCACGATAAACCCAAACCCTCAGTATTCATCAATGCCTTACATCTGGCCATTGCCTGTGGCTCCACGGAGGTTGTGCGTCTGCTTGTAAAGTGCGGAGTTGATCCCAACTGCGAAGGAGTGGATCCACCAACGGACCTAGAGCTGTCAGCTAATCAACAAAACAACGGTACCGATCACGACGGCTTCCAGTACTTCGCAAATCAAATCAACAAGGTCCGCGAGTGGTTTCTGAAACCAGCAGTTCACCTTGCAGCACGTATGGCTAACTGCCTGATTGTCAAGACCTTACTCCGATACGGTGCAGACCCTGAGGCTGAGGACAGTCAAGGTATAACGCCTCTCCACGTTGCCGCTCAAGCACCTCTCGAGAGGTGGGAATGCGCTTCTATTTTCATCGAGCACGGTGCAAGGATATTTATATCAGATCAGAAGGGAGAACGGCCTGTTGACATCGCTCCTGGATTAGAAGTCCTTCAACAAAAAGTAGTTCACGAGACTCTGGAAGTGTTTTATCCTGACAAGGGTCCAAATGATCCTGAAGAGGACGTGCTGCAGCAGAGAATCAATTCAGTGCGTGACAGCCGGAAGGTTTCACTTGGCTTGCTTGCTCTACCACGCTTTGTTGCCAAAGTGGCCCGTTCCCGTTCTCCTAACTCCAGGGATCGCTGCGCCACTGTGTGCATCCCTCAGGAGACCAATTCATCCTCGGAGAGAGAGTCCCAGGAGCAGATTGCGGCAGATAAAAGGAACCGAAAAATGAGTCTTGGTCTCTGGCACTGGCTAGACAGACGCCGTAGATCAAGGGAAGATCCGGGAAAGAGTGACACGGAGCATTCAGACTCTACCCCGGTTCAAGTCCTTCAGCAAGAGAAAGCACCTGAGCCCGCTCCCATGAGTCTGCCGAGCGTATTGCCTGGATGTGCAGAGCCCAGACCCAGTCGATCAAGAACGCACACAATGGAGAATATAGATGAAGGTAAGTCTCTTTTGTGTAGGGAAAAACTTCTTCAAAACTAAATTGTGACCCTTAAATTGTTGATACACCAACAAGTTATATAGCTACAATAATAGTTTTGTGATAATAAAAAAAAGAGAGGATTAAAACAATAAATACAATCCTGTCAGATAAGGAACGTTTTACAAACACAGAGTTGGTTTGTTTCAGCTATAATTGTAGTTCATCTGTACGGACTAAGTTTTAACATTATGCGAACAACGTACACAGCTCTCGAAGTCAAATTGCTCAATATTCAACACTACAAACTTTGGAAGATTGTATGTTCCGCTCCGCTCATACACTCTAGAAAGAACTGGGTCAGAATTGAATGATTGGAGAAGGGTTTCAGTATGGGCCATATCCATTTCCGGGTCAGCATGGTCACTGTTTGGGGTCACACTGACCAGAAACTGGGTCAGCAACGTGTTTTTGCTTTAGATTCCAGGTCATGTTGGCTCGAAAACGGTCCATGCTAAACAATCCCTTAATTCACCAGGTAAATTTTGACCCGGGCTTTTAAGAGTATAGCGTGAGAAAGCTCCTTATAAACTTTGCAAAATTATTATAACATTTTCATCGCTGTTCTAATTTTATCAACAAAAAGAGCACCTCATGCAACGATTTTCTGGATGATTTGTGTTTGCTTAATAGCTTTAATATTCAATACTTAAGCATATTTTTTTACAATTTTGAAAGGTTTTTGAATACTTGTTTATTATTTTTTTGTTATAATCATATCACTTTAATTAGTATCATCCAATAAGGCCGTGTCCATTGGCTTCGACTGTGGCTATTGGAAACATCCCATTGTTCAATATTGTCGTTGCAACCAACAGCCATAGCCGTAACCGAATTCACTTGATTCGGAAGCAGCTTCATAGATCGTGCAAGTCTCACTCGCATTGGAATGTTGGGTCCCACGTGCATTGCTTTATCAGATGAGTGAAACATTGGTGCAACTTCTGGATATGCAGACCACTTCTCACGCGTTCAACACGTGATAATCTTACTTTTTAATGTTTCGTATGGAAACAAACCTTCGTTCTTTGCAGACAAATTGATTCGCTCAGATCATTGTGAATAATTCTTAAATTTGGTGACCCAAAATAAAAAACGGTGAGGGTAAAATCGGCCTTTGCTCCTTTATTTCAGTGAGGATTAATTATCGATTCTATTTCTCTATTGATGGAAAAGCTCCACTCCAAGTGAAAATCCTATAAATAAATTACCAAGGATAAACAAGTGATGGTTAAAAAGAAAAAAGAAAAAGTGAAAAAGAAACAAAAAGAAACTATAATCATGACTGAACAAAAACAATTGTCGTATCATCATTGTTTACTGCTTTCAGATCATTCGAAAGCCCTAAGCTGGTTCCCCACCTCACCGCCAAGTTGGCCAAGATTTAAAGCAAAACTCTTTCGAGATCGATGGATTCCTTAGTCGTCAAAGTAATCTACCTTTACAATACATTTATAAAAGATCTTGCGGGTGGGCAGTGTTCATGGAAGACACCTTCATTAATTTGTTTTGTTCATATTACAGCCCCAAATGTAATTGTTATTATTCAACTGTTTACTGGATTTAGTGACACTGTTTATGGTTATCACCCATTTTACTACAAGTTTTGACCTTCAGCTCGTACCGCCCCGGGTGCCCACCCATTTAGAATATTGTCCCGTGAAATAAAAATTATCGGAATAAAATGTAAAATGGTATGTGGCTATACTCAACATTTCGGGCGTTAATGTATTTGTTTTATACCTCACGTCAGATTATCTTATAATAAAAAATAATAAAAAAGTAAACTATACTGCTTTACAAAAGTGCTAAAAAGCGCATGCCAGTTATTACGTAGATTAATATTTTTTTGTCAAAATGAGTACGCAAACTACAGTTTTAATGTCCGCACTTCAAAAACTTGGGTGTTAAAATGTACACGATGGGTGTTGTCGCATACATAGTTTTACCCCCCAAAAGAATCAAAATTAACATCTTAGGGTGTTAAAATAACACATATTTCTGCCAAAACAAATACATTGGTGTTATTTGCACGCTTTATGGTGTTATTTTTGATTCTCTCTTCGGTATATCTATACGTCACAACACCTATGGTGTCAATTTCAACACCCCTTCCAAAATGGTGTAACCCCGCGGTCCCCTAAAATCTACCTTAATTTCGCCAGTGCTTGTGCCTGAGTGCCTACAGTAGCTTAAAGCCCCAGCCCAATTAAGCCGTGTCCTACTAGAACCATCCCATTATTTTATCATCTTCCTTGGCTCTAGATATCTGCTGTGAGACGTTCGCAGCTGAGAGGAGCATCCAGGTCCTCCAGCGTCTTTCTTCCAATACGGAATGTCTTCCATTACTCCTGGAGCGCCTACCGTCGTGCCTTCCTAAACTCCAGCCCCTCACTGCAAGCCTTGGTGGCCAGATAGGCGTTGGTGTCGGCAAACTACTCCGAAATATCCTCCAGGTAAAACTTATAACGTGACAGAACAATAATGTTATGAGCAAAAAATGAATTTCTTTGCACTGTAAAATAATGTTTAAGGTATCACCAGTGACTTAAACGTGACATGGCGTCCAAGTACGGTCATGCGATCGTACTTGTGAGGAGGGCAGTAGTCTCGCGCGGAGCAGTAGTCTCGCGAGATAGTTGCCATAGAGCCGTTTCGCTATCACCGCGACAGACATTTGACGACTTGTCCACAAGTCTAGCCTTAGGACTGCTGATAATGTCAAACTTCACAAAAAGGGTCACCGACCTCGAGTACATGCAGGGCATTTTCAGGGTCCATTTCAGCGTAGTAACTTATCGAAACATCTTACTCGAAAAACTTGTCTTCTATTCTGAATCCGGTGCGATCACTTTCCCCACAAAGGCTTGCTGCCACAAATTTGCAATAACTTTGCAATGAATGAGTTTTATCGTTCATGCTACACCAACCAGGAAAGTGTAGCAATTATGAGTAAGGACGTATTGTTATTTATTATGTCACCAACCGAGTACGTAACCGAGTACGTAACCGAGTACGTCATGTGCTTCATTAAAACATGCATAGATACGTACACATTAACTAGTGACTTCTTCTTTTAAAAACTTTGATTCTGATTTGAAGTGAAGACGTTTTGTTTTTCTTTGTGATATAAAACGATGACCTTTTGTTCTCGTCCTTTGTTGTTCTGGCGTTAACCGAGGTCTTCCTATTTGTTAAAAGCCCTCGATTTGAATCCTCCGGAGGTAATTATACACATATTCATTCTTCAGATTATTTTCAGGCCAATTAAACCTTCACAAAAAACTAATTAGATTGAACAATGAGACCATACTATGCACTGTTGGGTATTTGGGGCAACAAACAAAACAAAAACCTATTTCCTTCTAGGCCAAGACATCCATCTCTTGAGGGACAGGCCTCGCTTCTTGTATGTGGGGCCGAGACCTCATTAGAAGAAACACTATAATGGCTCTAAACACGTCACTTATTTCCCGCTCGGTCTATTTTTGCACGTTTTAATTTATTACAGTTGATCGCACATGGCGTTCGTTCATCGACATTGTATGTTCTTGACAATAATGTTTGTATTATTTTTGAATCAAGTTTTTAGTAAAGAAACTGCCTGCCGTCCCTCCATTTCTTCCCCATCCGTTTTTAATGAAACGTAAAAAAAAAAATTTAAAAACAATCCTCCTCTGTGTCTCATGTTTTTAAAAGAAGTTGTAGGCCTGCCCCCAGTAAAAAAAAAAAATAATAATAATAATACAATTAATAAAAAAAAAATGCATCTGAAAGATAAACTAACATTTGTTATAGCAGACTTAATTGATGGCTCATCCTTGGCTCCGTAGTCAAGTTATGGCCAAAATGTCATCAGACAATTGCTTCTTGTGTTTTTCCCAAACCAAGTCCAATTATTTCCCCGAAGCTGCCTGTACCACAATCTGCAGCTTCCACTAACGGGAAGGCTGTTTTCCTATTGTCAAAATACATTTCTTTCATCCGAAGTGTTGTTTCCCTTTGTCTACATCTCTTTGATCATCAAGCAACAGCGCAAGCACTCACGTTATTAAAAGAATTCAACTAAACAGATGTAATGCAATTACGTCATTGGATTTCTCGGACTCCTTAAGGCCGATATAATTAGTCATATATCCCTGGTGATTTGTTAAACATTATATTCCAAAATACATCTCTCGAATGGCAACTGTTCAAATATAGGCTGGTCACCGTGACCTCCCATGCAGTGAAAGTAGTTCTCAAGGGCACGCTTGCATGCATCAACTCGCCCCAAACTCCTCGTGTAATGATAGTGGTTGGAGTGGTGAATATTTGTACGGTTGCTTGGTGATTGAGCAGTGTAATTGAGGTAATGAAGCGGGTAAAATAGCTGGAGTGGACCATAGGTTAAGTTATATATCACGTCGGTTTGTTATCTGCTAGTGATTTGTCGTTGGATATTCTGTGATATTATTAAAGGGGTGCAGAGAGTATTCACCCACATTTATTTTATATTAACAGAGTATTATATTTAATTCCTTTGTAACAAAAGTATAAGACACCATGGTGTGACCATGTTGTCCCCCCCCCCTGCTCAACTGGATGAAAGGCGAAGTCCGATTTGGCATTTTTGACCAGAACATATGTAGCAATAACTGTAGCTGAAGTCGCCTCAATGGGACACGATCTCAACCAAATCGAGACTGGAGGAATATTCTGTACTTTTTTGTAACACATAATGGTATGTGTGTGTAGGTTCGGAGGCAGACCGTAAAACCAAAAGCCACAACAATAGTGTACAGAGGTATGTGGTGATGAATAATGGCGGTTAACATTGCAACTATAAGCAGTGTGCGGAGGGGGGGGGGGGCGCAAGGGGACTCGACCCCCACCCCTGCCAGACCTGCTGATTTGTTTTCGATTTATTTCTTCCTCTCTTTTGGGGGGGGGGGAGAAAATAACATGGGAATGGAAAGTAGTTCAATCTGAAGGAGCATCTTAAGTAATTTCAAGGGGGGGATGATAACACACCCCGAAAACCTAAGATATTTTCAAGATACAATCTTTACAATGACCAACCATAGAGCTCTATAGACCAACTTACATGTATTATTCTACAAGAATCATCTACTAGATTCACACATTTTAATTTGAGTATAATTTAATGGATTTGTAGATCAAGGACATCACTGTTGCCTTGGCTGCACATTAAAACCATTTGTTCATATAATACTATTGTAAACTGGTTCAATTAATACAGCATTTGGGTTAGCATTTGTAGTTTTTATACGTCGCGTTTGGGTTAAAAGGAGTAAAAATGTTAGGTTGATTATTTTTTTATTATTAACTTTAAAAGAACCAAGACAAGGAAAGACAAAATATTATTCGCTCTTTGCTTTGATTGTACTATTTACAAGTAAACAGCAATATTGCAGATTGTTTTGGTTTTTTTGTAGGTTGTGTTTTAATATTATCAGTGACTCATGGCAACTTACAGGCAACAAGGGCCCAATTTTATAGAGCTGCTTAAGCAGAAAGTACTGCTTAACAATTGTCTGCTAAACAGAAATGAGCAGGATACCGTCACAAATTCTACATAATTATGACATAGTTGTTGTGCATAGCTTCTTTTGTGCTTAAAAAATAAGCAGCTCTATGAAATTAGGATCTGTGCAAAACAATCGCCAAGAAAAAAAATCATAATTAAAATTGAACATTATTTTCTTTCGGGTAGACGATAAGGAGGCACTGTTACAAAATAATCTTTGTGCTATACCGAAGTGTTCCTTTTGCATGCAGTGCACTTGGTTGCTTCAGTCTTGCCTTTAAAATCTACCTCGTGTAACAAAAACCAAATAACTAACCTTGCTTTTGCCGCTGGTACATTTTGTAATTTATATTTTTAAAATTTCATCTTGGCTCCAATATACGTAAAGATTGTTTGGTAATTGAGAACAATTACACATTGCCAAACTTACGCTTGCTCGAGATAGCACTAATCAGCCATGAGAAAATATTGCAGCCATCCAAGATAATTGCGCTTGGATCCATTCATAGTTTAATTGCATGGCCGACACGATTCAGTTTTATACCGGTTATAGAGTAGAATATCGAAAGTAAGGTAACCTTTAAGTATAGGTTGGTGTCTTGGAGTAAACATGTGCAGTTCAGGTTTTCCAATAAATGTTTTACTGTGAATACTTTCGTAAACCCATGCCTTAAAAACAAAAAAACTAGACAATTTTAGTGAACACTGAGGTAGACAACTGCAGAAAATAGGTCCTTTAAAATGTATGGTGAATTAGCCCTCCATGATTAGTTTTGTGATATTGGGAGGTACTATTTCTGTAAAATGTTTATTGTTTCAGGCAAACAAAATATAATTCCCATACCACTGTTACCTTTCTGGCACAAAAATAGGGGAAAAAAGAAGGAATTAATAGAATAAGTATGAGCCCCTTTAAGTTGGTCGCGAGCCTTGTGCAACAAGGCCCCTCGCCTTTAATCATTAAGCAGGTGCGGGCGTGTTGTTTCTCATAGAGAAAATCAAACATTGTAGTCGTCGGTTGCTCTCTTCCGTTTGGCGGAACAAATACCCTCAAATTAAAAGTCACTGCTTCGGGAGTCTTTTTTTTAATAACGCAAGAGATCGAGAGAGTTTAGCCATAGGTCGGTGCAATGGTTTTCTTGATTTTGTGTGGACGGATATCTTTAACATTGGTGTTTAAACACATGATTTCTGCACGCGCGCAGTTTTTGCTGCCACTGCGATTGGAAACTGCAGACACCAATTCTGCTTTTACGTTATTACTACGTGAGTGGTATTGAATGAATGTTATAACAAGACGGTCACGCAGTTTTTAAGGTATCCAAATTGAATGTCTTCATAGCTATACATAGGCTTACATGGAGTGCGATCAAGACAATGTGTGTCAAATTCTCTCGTGGTTCTACGCAACGATCGATGGATTTTCTTTATAAACTTAATACTTGATATCTTACTAGAATTTCTAATTGGAAGAGCTGTTTTTAATAACCAAAACCTCTCCCAATTACCCTCTTTGACCGATAGGCGTGCACGGCGCCATCTGGAATTGAAGGGACCATCGAAGGAACAGAAACGGGTGGAAATCACCATGGTGCCGGCGAGTTGGAGGGCATCCGAAGCGAGAGGCTCGGCAAATTGTTCCGGATCGCCCTTCATTTCGTCAGGTGTGGGGAGTGCGTCCGTGATGCGGCTCTGAGCGTTGTTAACACGGTGCTAAAGCTGCACTTGAAGATGGAGGAAAACCGGACATCGTACTGCGCTTGCAGCCCCAAGAAGGCCCGCCCCGGATCTGATACGAACACCTCTCCAAGACGTGCCTTAAGGCAGCAAACTGAAAGTACATGCAACAAGACGGGAGCAACCCTTGGGGTAGTTTGCAACCATCACCCCAACTCCAAAGGGAGTGAGTCTCTCTCGGTCCCATCAAGTCCAAATATGGAAAACTTTAGGCTGAAGATGGATGCAATCCAGCCAAAGACCTCTTCTCCAGGATTATCCAGGAAGCACAGCTTCAGATATAGCTCAAACTCATTCTATGCCAAGCGATTGGTCCTTCGGAAAAGTGTCCATTCCAAGTTGGGCAAGTTTGCCCGCAGTATTGGCCGGGGTGCCAAAACGAAGCAGGCCGCCCAGCAGACGACAACTCCCAGTGCGGTCCGACTTCTCACGACGGTCGACGTAGACATGCTCTTAGATTGCCTCCACAGTGTCTCTAAACCGGATTCTTCAAGTGAGGATTCTTCGAGTGATAACGCACCTTCTTCGACCGGATCGAGATCCGAAGAGAATGGTCCTACGCAGGTCAAGCAGGCCCAGAGGCTCGCCGCGAGGGCCCTGCTGACAATCGCTAGCTTACCGTCCACCCGGAGAGCTCTAATGCGTCCGGAATACCTTTGGAAACTGTTATCTGTGCTGGAACCATCATGTGATCAGGTAAGGTTTGTTTTGAGTTTCATTGAAAAGTTAACAAAATGATTTGCTACAAAAAATATGTAGTAGGCCTATGTGAAAATACATCTTTGTTTTGTTGTCCATGATAATAGACCTATTGACACACACGCCCACACACACACAGGCAGGTCCACCATAGTTCCTTCTTTTTTTATCTTATCGCTTTTAAGATTAGACTTGGAAATATTGGTTCATTTCATTTGATTTTTTACATACCGAAAACAAACAGAGAGACGGCAAACGGGTTATTGTCCCTTTTTTAAATGTACGAAAAATGGTCCAACCGAAAGAACAACAAGACACAGACAGTCTTACAAAACAAATTGTTGGGCGCCTCTATTTTGTGTTGACCCTTGTTTGAACAACAATGAAACAATACTAGAGGAAACAATGGTCGATGTTCAATTAACACCAGTCAACAACACAAGGTCTAACTCCATGCAGATTGTTGGGCTATTGTTGGTATACTACTTCTTCCATGGTATTACTCATGATTGAAAGATAACCGCTGAAGGAACTGATGTTCCCAATTGTGTATAAAGTGCCCTATGACTTTTTTTACTTCGCAAATCTGTAAGTTTCAATAAAAAAAAGATCTGTATTTTTTCTGCCTTGAACTGAATTCGAATGAGTAAGCTTTATTTATGAATAATAAACTGTCCTCAAAAACTAGGTCCTCCTCACAAACCCCAATCTCCCTTGGGATTTCCTGCTGAAGATTCCCGCGCTCCAAATTCGTTCCACTGAACCTTCCCTCCACAAAGGAGTTCCAAGCTTAAAGTAAACCCCCAGTGCGACAAGATAACGACTCGACCCATGTGTGCATTTGCAAGCGTAACATTACTTCGGGGCTGGGTTTGGATAACTTATAACGCGATTACGAGATTTCAGAATAATGCCCGTCTCGTGACTGTGCGTCCATTCAGAAACGTCTCACTGTCCACGCCCTCAGGGTGGACACTATTTTTATCAATCGCCTCGTGTGTTTGTCTAGCTTGGTTTGTTCGGCCCGTGTTGGTACACAAGATTTAGCTTGCAGGCAAAAGTAAACATATATCTATTTTGCTAGACTTTGTGATAACAGATATGCTGTGGTAGAAGTTTGCAAATCAGACGAATATTAGTAAGCGGTTAATCAAGTTACACCTTCCTCTCTACTCAGTCGAACTTTTGGTCTAGGGAAATTAAGGCTTATTGGAAAATAATTCACAATCTGGAACATGGATTGATTACTGGGGAAAATGTATATCAACACAAATGTGGAGTTGAAGGATACGAATCATTTCCAGTGATGCCAGCGCCCGTAATAAAAATGTCGTGTAATATTCAATTTGTTTGTCATAGTTGTTAGATGGAGGAATATTTTTCGCTGATTAACAAAATCAAATTAAACAAGAAATGTGAATCCATTGTGCAGAATTTAATATAATCACCGAAGCCAAAACGTGGTCTTGTTTACTGGCTTCTATCGGCTACCGTAGATTAATTCAAGTCATAAACCATAAATCACAGACATACCATTTTTACAGGTATCTTAATTGTTCGTCAAATATGCCCCGAGCGTCGAGTTGCAATCCCTGCAGTGTTGAAAATGTCAAATCAATAAACCAAAAAGCTTTGTTAAAACAGATACATGAAGCATTGCTGTTTACATTGTTTTTGGATGGATTCCAATAACGGCAGAGGCACGACGAAAACGGCGGGAATTACAGATCAAAGGTCGAGCAAACTGATGGTAAAGAAAAGTATAGAGATTGGTTGAACTGAGTGTCAATAGGAAGATGCAATCGTGTGAATGTTACACTGGTCCCGGTGAGGATGTTACAAGCTGTTTTCTTGTGACATAACTTAGCCTATTAGAGCCATTCGAAAGCTGCCAACAAAGGTAATTCTTATTGCAAACTTTTAGCATTATGCAACAGCCATTTGGTTTTTTTATTTTAATCCAAATCAAATAAAGGTTAGAAGTATAAAACAAAGCCCGCCCTATTTTCTATACATTCAAAAGTTTTAGGCAAGTTGTAGTAGGGTAATGTACTTTTCTTTGAGTCATAGTTCTTACAGTTATGAAACTATTAACTAGCCAGTGGTTAGCTACAGTTATGAAACTATTAACTAACCAGTGGTTAGCTTGCGGCATTTCAACCATTTCGCCTAAATTTCCAAGAAGAAGAAGCTATAGTGTATAATATGAGAATGTGCGCTGCCAATGCAAGGATACGAAAACGACATTCAAGGCCTGGCTGAGGTTTAAATAAGAAAACGACGATTGGGCCATGACTTTCTTGAAGCCTGCATCCCTCTTCGAGTCTTTAAAGAAAAATGGCATAATATGATCTGTCTTCAAATGCACGTTCTATTCTCGGACCCTGTCAGTTCTGAGTGGAAGTTACAAATTCGTGTCCTAGTTCTGTCTATTGATTTCTAGACTCAAGTTCCGATTTCAATTCGTCTCCATGCTTTAAACCAAAGCAATCGATTGCAATTGCGGTGTTCATCGAGTTAAGAGTCGCTGCTCTGGAGTGATACTTCATAATTACCCGCGACATATAATTTTTTAGGTTGATTCAATTTACCGATATTTTCGGTAATACATAATTATGCTGAAGCAAATTTTACGCTTCAAAAAAAAATGAAAAAAAGAAGAAAGAAAATAAATCATGAGTAATCGAAAAAAGTGTTGCAGAGTTAAAGAAGACCCAGAACCATGCAATATGTTTCTTTATTATGGTTGAGGCCTACATAGTTTTCGCTTCAGTTTGATAGCGGCAAACTAATTAATAAGCAAGAGCTAGTGATTTGTTGGATTTTCAAATGCTATTTCCTCATCTTTGACAGCATTTCAGACAGAAATATTCTGAATCAGGTTTTGCGTGTGATAATAACTTATTAATCCTAACGTGTTTTTTCTTATATCAAGTTATAAACCACAAGGGAAACTGACTGGGTAAATATTAAAATAATTTGGGGTTGAACAAAGACAAATTGACTAGAGCGGGATTTGAACCAACGACCTCCGGTTTATTGTGCCGGAGCTCACCAACTGAGCTATCTAGCCCTATGGTGGCGGTTTCCCTGTTTTGTCGATTTCTTTGTTCGGTAATTTTTCTTTAAAAGAAAACAATACACTAAATTCAAACCAATAGACGTATTACAATGTCGTGGACCTTTTCCCGTGAAACTCTTAGAAAATGCAAAAAAAAGTGGCCTGACGTTTCGACCCTAGCAGAGTCTTTCTCGAAGGCTAAATGACAAGACTACAAACATAAACAGGTACATGTATACATTACTGATGTAACAAAAGCAGTCAAGTTTTAGAAAATGTAATGACATCATCTCGCTGGGTTCTTTGGAACCAGACTCTGTGAACCGGGAGTGACATCACTAAGTCAATACAATAATAATTAATGTTGATATTAATCAATCCATCGCCTCAAAACCTGATTATGATACCTTGATAGATTGCTTTTTTGTTTCCAATTTCACGCTGGTATCGTGCAAGTATTATGATTATGCAAATATTGTGATATAGTCTTTCCAAGAATGCTTTTTCATGCTGCTTTCATGATCATATCATGCTGATACCATGCTCATGTCATCTTGATATCCAATATAATTTTTTAAAACTCATATACAATTTTTCATTTTTGGT
>CM021536.1:9083575-9099437 GCA_010994315.2 Pisaster ochraceus | reverse complement strand
TCAGAATTTGTTGATTGTTTATTTTAATTAATGAAATGAACACAATCCTGATGTGAACGTGCAAAAAATGCCTAACATACAAGTTCTCATAGTTTTTACTTAACAATTCCCCAATGAATGAATTTGATGAAATGGGGATGGGAATTATTTTAATCTAAAACAAAAAAATGAAATAATGCTCACTCTTGGCTACTGTTGGTTTTGTTGGTGAATGTACCCACATTCCACAACAGCAGATTCCTACATGAACTAAACTGGTGAGAGGGTTAATTGCCTGAGTGATGTCATTGCTTTAATCACTCTAAATAAAAAAAAAATTTCATGAACAAGTGGAGGCAGTGGGTGTCGTACATAATGTTAACAAACATTTACTGTTTTAAATGTATTTTGCAGCGTTTCCATGTCATAAACTCTTACCGCATCTAAATCTCGTTAGATCCTATTTTTATTTTTGCAAATTTAAAATAACAATCTGTGGAGACTTTTTGATTTAAATAAAAAAGTGATCTACCGATGAAAGGACTCTTAAAAAACAAAACAAAAGCAATATACAATGTATTGTACATACTTTGATGGTGATAAAGCATTTCAATTTGAAATAATGTGATTATGGAAAAAGATATCTATCAGTTTTTACCTCCCAAAATTTGAATCTGAGCAGAAACGTTTCTCAGATTGTGTAGTCCTGTTTTTTCTTCTTGCATGGACATATTCGCTCCGGATTTTCGGCGACATCTCAAAAACGCAACCCACTTTTTGAAATGAACCTTTCACAGGTTAGTTTTATAAACATTTATTATAGGTTTAAACCTATCGCATGGTTAAAAAAAACAAAGGTATACTTTGCCTTTAACAATGAGTCGCAAAAGTGTTTTATTTTGATGAAAATCTTTCTGATAGATGTTGGGTGATCGACCATATAAATGTTGTACATGTACATGACATAACTCAATGGTCTAGTCAGGTTTCCAAACACTGAGTATCTCTCAGTAGGGGTCCCCCAACTCCCAATCTCCGATCACATTTTCTGACACAACGCAGCTCTGTCCACTTTACCAGAGGAATTTTTTTTTACTTCAAGTGGTACCACTATCACTGCTGCAAGCTGGTGTCTCCAGAATGCAGGTTCACCCCAGGTGAATGCCATGGGATTGGATTAAATAGGTAGCCTTGGCTTAACTTGAGCAACCTTCTTGGAAAACAGAAATGTTGTGGAATTCAGAGTGACAAACATGGAGGACCAATAACTTGAAAACTCTTCCGAGTGTGGAAGGAGACCTTGAACTTTTGATGGTTGCATTCCTCAAAGATAGATTGACAATTGATAAAGTTTTATTGTAGAATTGGAAATTTGAAAATAGCTTCTTAATGAAGGAATCTCCAGAGGATGTTAAATAAGAGAGACACTTCTCCTAGTCAAGTTTACTAAATTGTAAAATGCAAATTTAGCGTATTGGTGACGAATCACATACATGGTGGTGTATAAGAGAAGTAAAGAGGGATGTCAATATGCAGATATGAGAGGCAATGTATTATACCAAGTATACACTGAAAACATAACTTGATTAATTGGCTGAAAACAGTAGTCTTTCACATAGGTTAATTTAACTAACTTTGGTTTGTCATCCTATCAAAAGATTAGTTCTTGGCAACTGACAAATGACTAATGTTATTAAGTCTTTTGAAACGGTTTAATTTCACTAATTGTTCACAAAAAGATTAGTAATTCACAAAAATAAATTAGTCAATACAGAAAATTAGTAAGTATTACAGAAAATTAATTAGTCTTTGTCATGGACTTAGACAAACAATATCCTTAATCTTTTCTTCATTGGTCACTAACAATCATTCAATGGCCAAAACGTTTGTAGCAAGGCTGGTGAAATTACTACAACAAGGAATACAACATAAACAAAAAATACAAATTAAGGAAGGCCTATATTAAGTTTAGGCTATAACCTTTGGTAGGCAGCCCAGAAACATCCCAATACTTAGATGATAAGCCTTGTCACATTTCCTTCATGCCGGCACTCATGATAACACAAAATCTTAGAGACAACTTGACCGTTACTTGCTGTGACAAGTTGTTTGACATTGAGACACCACGTTACATGCATTACTGGCCATACTCACAAGTCATGAATTACCAGGTGCCATGTTTGTCCTATAGAACTAAAAGGCTCCCCATTAACTAGAGTCATTCAACATTCTTGGCTGGAACGTACAAGTGACTGATGTCTTTCTTATTTATTTGAGCTGTGAGCCACCACCTAGTTGGCAAATTAACACAGCAAGAACATACTGGAAATGCATGCAAACTTTGAACAACAGCTTTTGGCTGTTGACTTACAGTATTACTTCTGATTTCAAAATTTGTAGTAGTCTTTCATGAATATCTTTGTAATCAAATTGTAAGTTTCATTAAATAAATTCAAAATGAAATGACTAATTGCAAATTGGTAATCAACACTTTATCAATTAGTCAGAACCCAAATTAAAATAGAATAAATACAATTTTTAAGTTTAATCTTTAAATTAGTTAAAATGTCTTCAACTAGTTTTTATGGTATAGAATTAACTCATTCTCAAACAAATTTTAAACTCATATTTGACTAATTATTTGAAAAAACTGTCTAAGTTGTCAGTGAATCTAAGCCCTGCAGAAATGAAATTGACAGGCAAATCGGGTTGGATTCGAACTCAGGTCATTCTGCCTTGAGACAAAAAAGGAGGAGGTGTTATGTTTGGTTTCATGGTATAGTTCAGTTCAACTTTAGGAAAGATGGCTAAAATAATTTAAATCCTTATAAGATTTGAACAAAAACATGCTAATATAACCTGTGAACACAATTTATAATAAGGATACCAGTCTAACAGTATCTTAATGACTTGAAGCGCTCAGTAAGAATGTCAGGCCTCAGTTCTCTCTGATGTAAAACAGTAACTCTGAGACAGCAACAGGTTGTTGATTTTCAAGATATGAATTTTGATAAACTTGGAAACTTTTGAAGCTCTCGTTTCTCTTCAAACTTGAATGAGTCAAAATGTGGTTTAGTAAATTATTGTTTAGAAGTACAATTACACCTCTATATCTTCTAGACACGTAAACCCCAATGGCTGTCTCTTGTTGTCAAAGTTAGGTCTTACTCCAGTAACTTCATACTTCATGCAGGTGTTTAATGGATTGACATATTTTTAATGTTGCCTGCATATTGCTCATTGCTCTACATGTACATCATTGTTTGTAAAGACATTTTGACAGTTGCATAAAATTTGCTTAGTAGTTACTTCCCTGCCTTTCACCTCTGTCTCTGGACCTGGTTCAAAGCCCAGACTGGAGCCGTGTGAGTGGATTAGGTTTTCATCAGTTGCTACACATGTACATGTGTTTAGTGATTTCCCATTTAAGTTTTTCTTCACACATCTAAAATTTAAATTTCTTCATCATCTTCTCTACACAAGTACCTTCAGGCCTTACAGGTTACAGTGCTACATGTAGTTACTTGTGAGGGTCCCTTGCTTTCATTACCAGAAAGATAGAATGGTATATTAATTATGAAATACATTCATTTGTGGTATTTTATCAACAGATTGAGACAGAAAATTAGGTTTTGTGGAATGAATTGGAAATGTATACACTCAAGATTAAAAAAAACCCCTGATAAATCACCAGGGCCTAATATCATGGCTCTGCTTACTGCCGAATTCTGCGCTTACGATCACCATTCTCCGCTTACTGTGCAAGCGCCGAATTTCTGCGCTAGCTGTGTAAGCGAAGAATGCCTGGTAACATGGAGTACGCACGCGCACAAGCAGAAATTCCCTGCTAACCCGTAAAATATGCTTGACGTTAGCACGGAATTCCCTGCTTCGGTAAGCGCCAATTCCATTCTTACGGTAAGCAGAGCCATGAAATTGTGCCCTGTTTCTTATGTTACAACTTGATGAGTCATTATATTATAAATTTAGTCAATAACTTTCGGCTTGGAAACCTAAGCCACATTGAAACAAAGCCTGCCCCACAAGGCAAAAACTTCTTAAAGTTACCCCTAAAACAACATGTGGGATTTTCAACCAAAAAAGCTGACTGATTAAAAAACTTCATACCAGTACCAATCCTCCATAGAAATACCCTATTCTCAAAGTGTTGTCAAAGTCAGGAAATAATATTTTATTTTGTAGACCTCCCAAATCACTGTCACTTGGATTGGATCAATCGAAAGGGGGATTTAATGAACCTGAGATTCCCTTGTCAAAACAAACCATTTGTTTCATTATCAATAAAACGTGGTTCATTAATTTGCTGAAATTTTCACAGGTGTATTGAATAGTGTGTTTATTGAGAGGGTTTGGATGAATTTACTCTTCCAAAGACAAATGATGCGCTGTGAAATATCCCTTTAAAGCCCATCATCTTAAAATGCTTTCTCTCTAATGATGTGGTAACATTACAAGTCCCCATGATGACTCAGTTGGTGTAGGAAGCACCCCCTAGTGTGTAATCCTAGGGCAAGTTTCCACAACCTTGGGTTAGTTAACAATTATAGTGACACCTGAGGATGTGAGGAGATTCTTAGAGAAACTTTAACCACAGTAGGTTTCCAACCTGGTCTGGTGGGATCAGATTCCAAATACTGCGTCTACCCCCTGTTGGCTGCTGACTTCTCTCCATGACCCAGTCTTAGAAGCTTTTCCAAGTTCATTTGCCTGTACTGATTTATTTTCCCCTTGACCGTAAACTTGTTCAAGTTGTAGTGCTGTTTTTGACTTAGTCTTTCCTCTCAATTGTGTGACGTGTTAGGACCTTTGATATGTTTAGGTTTGTTTCTTGAAAAGTTTTGTTCAGATGACAAATTTCAGACCGCCAAGGAATGAAATCTCCAAATTCAGAAATTTATCAAATAATTCTTTTTAACTTTCAAAAAGTGTTGTGTGGTCAGTTAATTTTGATAAGCATTAATTTAGAAAAGAAAAGTTGTAATGAATATGCTACCAATCTTTTTTTCCCATCAGTTCAAAGAACAGTTTGTAACATGACATTTAAATCAATTATCAGTTATTAGCAACAGTTATAACATATTACCAGTTAATCGTGAAACTTTTGGCCTTTGGTAATAAAATGCTAATAGTTCAAATATTAATTTTTCACTTCTTTCTAATCATTGACACATGCCATTACAAATATTTTCACAAATTCACTATTCAAAAGAATTATGTGAACTTGTGTTGGAATGTGGGTCGTATAAAAAAAACACTGCATTATACATACCTACTCTTTATAGCAGATGAGCTTTCCTTTCTTATTAACTTAATACTTATTATGAGATGTGGAAACAAATCTTTCACAGAAATATAGGATAGGCTGGACTTTAGTCTCATCCTTGAAGTATTTTGTTAGATAACAAAAGCCCCTTGACAAGTCTATGATACCAGAATCATATAACACTACTCAGCAATACCTGGTGCCAACCACACCAGCATATCATACACATTTTTCAAGATTTGAGTTTGGCGTTTGTACAAGCGGGCGTCTATGAATATGAGATAGCATTTGATGTGTACACACTGGGAGGCTACTGGCGGGGGCAATAAAACACACTCCTGTTGTCAGGTTGGGGTTTGATTGACTCAAGATGACGGACAATGATAAACCTACAAAGGTCAGTTAGCCCTGACTGTATATACACCCTGTCCGATAAACGCCACTGCGTACATACCCCACTGCAGTCAAGCTCTTGATCCCTTCACTTACTGGTATTAAAGACGACACACACCCATTTGGTATTCTCAAAACTTGAGCAGTGAAGACACCATACCCATGCCATGGATTCATTGAGCTAGAGCATCTTTGCAGTGAACTTGGATTGATTTACCATTCCTGAAAGGGTTCCAACCATTTGTATCATTTGAAGGATTAATATTAATACATGAACAACAGGTAAGAAAGGTTTCTTTTTCTCTCAAGCATCACAGCTAGATTTGTATGTTCAGGACATTTTTAGTTGATGAGTTTTGTGTGCATGATAACAATTATTGAAAGGCAAGGACCTGCAAAATGTGATACCTCAGGTTAGTTACTAGATGTGTGATTGGAGAGTAGTGGACTTTTCCAATTTCTTTACATCTTATATCTTATGTGCACAGATTGATATCTCCAACGTACAGGAGGAAAAGACAATGTTCAAAAGTATGGACTTTATCCCGGGCTGGTACAGACGTGTTAGCCCCCTAGTTTTTGACTATTGTCTGAACGGTAATTCATTTGACAAATTGTGTACATTCTCACTCTGATGAGTGTTTGATCTGGTGCTCCAGGAGAGTTGAATAGTACACATAAACATGCTCTGTGTAGGTCATGCAAAGTCATTTCATGTAAGATATTAACCATGTTAACATTAACTCCACTCTTAAAAAGCAACCAACATGATGCAAACAATTTGCAATTTTCAATATTTAATAGATTTTAGTTTTTCATCAGGGATAAAGAATATTGTTTAGTTTTTCCCTCATACCAATATGATTTAAGCACTTTGTAGAGGGCCTACTCAGTACTTTTCAGAGTCCTGTGAAAAATATTCATAGGCATATCACTCAGATGGAATTTGAACCCTCCCACGGTCTTGGCCATGCTTGAGCAGATGTCTCACAAATACTTTGAGCAGTGAGTACCGAACATCACCATGATCAGTGCGGTAACCCGCTGCTCAAAATATAGGATTCGGACTGCCTCTGAGCCACTGGGCTAGCAGTGGTCTAGTGGTAAGACACCTGCTTTAGCATGGCAAAGGTCTTGGGTTCGAATCCCACTCAAGTGATGTGCCTGTAGATTGTTTTTTTCCCAGGGAAAGTACTGAGTACACAAGTGCTTTATACACATTCAAAGTTAAAGTGAAAGTACAGTATTGTTTTTGGAAGAGTAAACTTATTCCTATCTGCTAACTTTAAATACACCATACAAATATCATCATTGCATAATGTACATTATGCTTATCAGATTGAAACTTATTAAAGTCTTTTTAATCATAGTGTTTTACGATATAGTCCTCTACTTTGTGATTACTATACACTTTTAAGTGTAGTATCTTTGATTAGTAATGTTCAAAAATCTTTCAGCACTTTTTCATCTGAAATCTTACTTTTTGTAAACCTGATGCCAGTACAAATTTCCTGAAAATATTTCCATGTGCAATACTACAGTGAGCAAGACAACTGTCGCCCGACACCAAATTTCTTGGCGGCCAAATCAAAATATGCACACAGAGAAATGCACAGAATCCCAGAGGAAAACATAAACAATTATTCAGAGTTTTCTCCAAAACTTGGAAACCGAATTTTAAACAAGTTCACAGTTTAGTTGTATGTTGCATTTATTTTGATTTTAATGGTGTCTTATTATTATTATATAATTTTGGTAATGAAACCAAGGGTGCCTCACGAGTGAACTTAATCACTGTAGCTCGCAAGCCTGAGGAAACCTGTAAACAAAGGTGCGTGAACCAGAAACTCCAGGGTTAACCCCTATTTTTCCAAGATATTTGTTCTGGTTTTTTTTCTACATGCACTATTATTTCTAGTACACAGGCCCTAAGGCTTAATGACCAATCCCAAGGACAAAGTAATTTTGGTAAAATATCTTGCTCAAGGACACAAGTGCCATGACCAAGACTCAAACCCACACTCTGCTGAGATCAGAAACACCGAGCTTGAGTCCAGTGCTCTTAACCGCTCAGCCACAACACACTTACATCCTCTTAACAATGGTTAAACTCAACAATAATCTAATATAATTGGGTCTTTTTGATTCTTTGAGACTTGTTCCACAGTTACAGCTTCACAACTTAGGGTTTCTATTTCACAAAGCATCTTTAGATCATCAATTTCACAATAGTGATTTGTATGGTGGCATCACTCTTTGCTTTGTGGCAATAACTAGGGCTTATTGATTGGTACCCATTTTTAAGATCACTCTTTAGGTCTTTGTGAAATTGAGTCCAGCTGTACTTTCTTCCAGAGCTCTATAGTTTTGGATATTGGTGTGAGTCTAGGAACATTAATGAATAAACAGGAACAGCTTTTTACTGCTTTCAATTTCCTTTTCTCTCTGTGCATCACTTATGATTCTTTCAAATGTTTTGCTTAATCTTTTGAAATTTGGTCACTAAGTAATAGTTTGTGGGGACATTTGTGTCTGTGTTTTGCATCACTTAATATTATATTTTTATCGTCAAAAGCTGACATAAACGTGATTGTTTACCATGTCTTTTTGTATTTGTTCCCCTTTAACTGATAGTGGTCTAGTGCACTTCAGAGTCAATTGATAAAGGAATTGATACACTGTTTTGTGTGAAATTTGTTCTTGTTGAGGGTGCAGCAGTGTCGATGTACCTGAACACTGTGAGCTAGCTCTGTATGCACTTTTAGGGTAGTGGGGCACATAGATACATGAACAGCTACATGTACAATAGTACGTGTTTAAATAATCCTTGAACTGATATCACAAAACTCTTCTTATCTTAGTATCAATCCTAGAGTTTAGGAAGAGTACATTTTTAATTCTAAGATCAATTTTACAAAACGGCTAGTGAAGCAGGATGCGCCAAACCAGAAGATATCTGCTGAACAAAACTTTAAAACTTTTGCAAAGGCTATTTTATGTTTATTTTACTGCGCCAATGAAACAGATGATGGGAGTTCTGCAACACGATTCAAAATGGCAGATTGTTGGTTGAGGATGTGAACACATTTTGGCTCCAAACGTTTTGAGAAATGTTGTATGCACGGCTTAAGATAATACTGCAGCATCTTGACTAACGGTGGCGCTTCACAGAAAACAAAACACAATGCTTGCGGACGGTATGCTGTTGTTAAGGGGAAAAAAAGAAATAAAAAGAAGTGGAGCCTTACTGAAGACATGGATACAAATATAATTACTAAAGCCTTGGTTTATCATATACTATAATTACCTTTGTTTCATGTATATTTGGTCATCAGCCCTGTCTAACAGGACTGCGTTATCCCTTGCCATGGGAATAAATAATGTACCTTCAGATAATTGCTGCATTGGTTGGTTTGGTCTAATGGAGTTTTTTTTCTGGTGACAAAATGTTGAAAGTAATTCACTTACAAATATGTACTAAAATGGTCCACACTGATCTTAAGTAATGAAGGGTTTCACACCTTTGCCCATGGTAGTTAGAACACAATGACCCTGTCAAATTGTTTCGGTGTGAAATAGTGCTTAGGATGAGTCACCTGTAAGGATTTTTTTTGGGGGGTACCAAATGTCCTGCTCTCTGAGAAATAATGTAGGCTTAATGTGCAAGAAAGTGGACCACCAAAACTTCCACTTTACACCTGTATACAGATGAGTAGTCAAATTACAAATCATAACAAATGTAGTCCTAATGAGTCTGAGTGATGTGGTTGGCAAAGTGATTTCCACTAAAATTGACTATCAGGAAGTTTGAATTCCGATGTGCCTCTATCTAAATCCTTGAACTCTAACGGGAACTGGCACTACTGCCTGAACTGAACACACTGCACACAACATCATGTACTTCCAGGCACTACATGTACATGTACATTTCCCCCTTTCAAAACTGATAAAATGTTCATTGGCGAGTAGGCAAGCATCTGGGGCAAATGAGTTTACCCAAGACCATGAACTCTTCAACATATTTTCACTTTACATGTACACAGCAGTGGGATAATGGAAGACACAATCGAGGGGGTATGTTTGATATGTGTAAGTATAACAATATTCATTCCTGTTTAGGAAAAGCAACTAATATTTGCTACCACAAAGTTAATGGGGAGACATTCCAAAAAGTATGTTTCATAATTGGCAAATGAGACAATTTTTGCACCCAATTTCCAATAGATAATGGATTTTGTTTTTACTAGTCTCTTTCCTCTCGTTAAAATGGTGTAAAATGCCATTGTGTTTGGTACCCTTCCAGTGCGAGTATTTTTTAACACCCACAAACATCAAATGAGGTCTCATTTCAATTGTGTAAAAAGGCTTTATTTCTCAGTAGGTTGTTTTATCACCACCAGTCTGACACTATGACATGATTAATTGATTTTGGTTTACCAGTTGAACTTGTGAAGGTAATGTGCCAATGCAACTGGCATTGACTAGTCTGCTCCTTCGCTGGTGGCAATTCAGCTCCAAAACAGGAAATTAGTTGTCAGTATCCTGGTAGTTTGGAAAACTATGGAAGTCAACTACTACAGTTCAGTTTAAAAAATAAATCTTTCAAAGAAGTGCTTTGAAAATAACACATGTTTTTATTGCCCTACAGATCAGTGTTCAGCTTGTTTTTCAGAAGATAAACAAACTTGCACAAGCACACTGATCAAGCCTTATATGATCACTAATGTATTTTGACCACAAGTAACCAGAAATCTGGTTGTCTAAAGGATTTTTATGACTGGATATGTTAAAGTTCTAACTTTTTAAGTTAAATTTAAGTTATTCATTAACACCCAGCCTTTACCATTTTAAGTTGACATTGTGTTAACATTTTTACTGCAATTTCCTGTAGTTTCATTATTATTGCACTGAATTTACCAGACTTGGACTAATGGTGGTTTGCCAAAATGTTGTTTGGTTCATTACCAGTAAACCTTTACATGTAGCATGTTTTACAAGTGTTTTTTCTCAATTTCTATCTTTGACAAATTTCTGTTATCAAAAGTCCCTACCCACCTTGTAGCTCCTTACTCTTTTTAAAAGCGATGGTTACATGTAGATGCAACCATTGGGTGCAAATAATTTATTAAAAAATGTACTTCAGGAGAGCACCAAGGAAAAGAGGAGATGGGAAAACCAGCTTCATGGAACCTAGTTTACTAAATTATGTTTCATGGTTAATCTGGACACGAAAGTACTCAATTTGGTTGACTACCCTCTTATTTGGCATCAATGAAACAACACTCATTCCCATTGCAAATTCCACTCTGTCTGTGATTCTCCTTCTTACCTTATTCCCTTATTATAATACTGCACCCACTCAATTCTACTATCATGCTGAGGGTATCCCACGTCCAGACTCAATGTGGAGACATACTCTCTTTATCGATGAACGTGTCACTATGAGGAGCTACCTTCACTGTCACTCTTACCTTAGGAGCAGCCCAGTTAAGTCAGGGCAGGGGTGGGCGGCAGCGAAGTAGGATTGAGGGGGTGTCGGCTGAGAATCAAAAAAGATTGTCATCAGGTGGCTACAAGTGCATGATGAGCCAGATTTGATGTGAGGCAACCTTGCCAGCAGTGTTTGTTTGCAGGCAATTTGAAACACTCAGCGCACTTGCCTTTCCCATGGGCTGTCATTTAAGCGTGAAGGTGTTAAAGACAATCACATGGAAAGATGGGGATGTCAAAACCGGATATTTGAGGGGGTTGGGGGAGGGGAGGGAGGTGAAATCTTATTATACATTGACCGGATGTAAAGCGTGTGGGATTGCATGGGCTGTAAATCATTCCTGGACATCTCAGCCTGTGGCTGTAATAAGAAAGGATGATGAGTAGATTTGTTTATCACAACTCCCTTGGCTGTACTTATCAGCTTGCATTTATTATTGACTGATGTAGAAAGTGATTGTTCCTTGAATACCCTGACAGGTTATGAGCTCTATAGCTATGAATGTAGGTCATTTAAAGAGTAAGTTTGGATTCTCAAAAGTAGTTGTTACTTGTTTTGACCTGACTCAATTAAAAGTCCTGCTCAGGCCCAATAAACTTTTAAGTGATGTTATCCCATTGGTTTCAGCAAACACATCCACAATATTGTTTTTATTATATTTCAAAAACAGCTGATTTATCCTTTTATTTTTTGTCACATAGCATCTGTGAATACCTCCCATGGCAAACATCCCAGTAATATCATCTTAAACATTCAGGATTCTTATTAACCATTAAGTGGATCTGGCAAATAAATGTCATTGTCACAATTTATTACATACCTATTTACACAAGCAGTGGTTGCAAGTTATGCATTGTAAATAAAGTCTCAGTGTTAACACAGGTGTTTAGCAGGTGAGAGCCAACAAACTTGTTTGTCTGTATGGTTACATTGTACCTCTTGTAATTTATGTACCATCTCTACTCATCTGCATCTACATTTCATAGGTTTATCATAGCATGGACTCTGGACATGGAGTATTGAGGGTGCTGTGTTAATAGGGGTTAGCTGGGTGCACCACACTAATAAACTCCCATAGCAACCAATGCTAAAAGCTACGTACTCAAAAATGCTTTTCAAAAAATATTTTAAAGTCTCTCAGCCTCTTGAAAACCACTCAAATATATATTTGGGCAACTAAACTTCAGATTTCTTTTCAATTCTTGGCAGGTCAGCTGTTTGGAGTTTTTGCTAATTACCCCAGAAAAAACACCTGAGATTGTTTTTTTTTTCTCAAAACAACTTCCTGCGAATTTCCTGAAGCACTTCTCCAATTCCCAAGCCAAATAGGACCAACTTTAAAGCCTAAATCTATCAAATCTCCTCAAAAGTTAAAGCACACAACCCCCAGGTTGTGATAACTAGGTTGTCATAATTACACAATTTATTAGTTGCATTACATTCAAAATTTTGTTCAAAAAGATTTGGGGGCATAGGCCCTACAAATTATGATAATCAGTTTGGCGCATGAGTTTTGGCCTATTTAGAGTGGTGCACCCAACTATCAGAACTGGACATGATTATGAGCTACACACAACATAACAGCTACTTTGGGGCCTTGAAGATTGTAAAAAAACTACTAACATGGAAATGAGTTGTAACAAAGCTTGTTGTTCAATTGGCTTTGACCTAGGCTTGAGTCTACCAAAATTATGAAGCCATGGAAAGTTTGAAGTCACTGACGCTTACAGTTATCATTATCATTTATTATTTGAACAGTGTAAAATATCCTGAAGTCTCAAAAGTCTCTGCATAAAAACAAACATGTCTGGAAATAACTGATGAAAGCCTGTACCCCCTTGAGTATGAAGGACTTGAACTTCAGTCAACACCGCAGGGGGATGCATAAAATCTATGCCTAGACCCTTTTTCTAAATACAGGCAACTCAACATCAATGCACCTGTAATAAACCATATAGTTTGTACTTCTGGTATGGTGCTTTTTCTTTTCTCAAAGCCATGCCTGGGTTGTATAGCTTGTGGGCCACGAATGGTATGGGATACTTGAATAGGCCTTTCTTGCGTTGATTGATTGTGATTTTGGAAGCCTACCAACGCTTTGAATTTTTTTTTCTAGCAAATGTGCAAAAGTGTCAATTCTGATTGTTAAAAAAGTCCCATTCCCACTCGCCCCAAAACAATAAAAAATACAAGAACAAATCTGAACAGCAAAGTAGATACATACCGCAAACTGAATATGCATTGATACATGTACCTCACCATGCAGTGCCTCCAAACCCCAAACCAAGTTAAATAAATAAAGTTGGAAACATGAAAGATTTGTCGATTTAGAAACAGCTGTAAAAACTATTTACTATGTTTTTCTTGTTTACCTGCTCATTCCATAATTTTTTTTTCTTCTTAAAGTCAGGTTTTTGGGTTAATGAAATACTAAGAATAATGCAAGGTTGTATTTCTTTGCAGTAATGGCATATGCCCAGCAGTAATGGCATATGCCCTTTTCTGTGTAATTTTCAAGTAACATGTAACATGTGTTGCCAATTCCTAACATTTGGCAAGTTATTCTACACCCTCTTCCATTGATAAGGGCACATCCAATAGAAACATTGTTTGAGTGTTATCTGTATTTATAAAAAGAGGACATTGGAGCTTTTACTTGTATGATAATTTATAATTTGGATCTTTCGTCATCTGTACCACCAGTTAGTGGAAATGATATTAAAGATCACATTAAACTCAAACCTAATCTGGAGCAGCTATCTTAAAAACTAGGTCAGTATTTGCAATTGGGCCAGAATAAGAGGATGTGATATCTATAGCGTGGGAGCTCGCTTGGTACTGATGGACGTTCCCTGAATAGAAACACTGTCTGTCACTGTAAACTTGACCTCTGGGTCAGGGTCAGGCAGATGACTTGCCAGTCTTTAATTGGTGGAAATTAAGTCATATAAATGCCTAGCCATTTTTGTCAGTGGTTGGTTTGAATAATAGAATCTGGAGTACATTCATCTGAAGTCTAGACCTAGAATTAGTCAGCTTCTCTTAGAACCATTCAACTGTTCTAGATTATCTGTAAATGACTGGAGGACATGTACATGTACATGTACATGTATATTGTTAGCACTGCATTGGTGGCTGCAAATATCTGTACGTAAGAGTAACATTCAATGATAGTCCTGGTGTCATCTCTTATTAATGAATTGTAATTGCCTGTCAGTAGAAGACTTCTGATGGAGAAGACAAAACTACATGTATGTACATGTGTATGTCAATATTTCCCTTCCTCTTGTGAGATGCTGCTGTCAGAGAACATTTACTGCTTACACGGTCTCTGCTCTATGGTTTTCATTTGAGTCAATTGTGGTTGGTACCCCGGTAATGCTAAAAGTGAGAAACTTCATTGTCGTTGCGTAACAACAGTGTGGCATTTACCATAGTATGGCACACAACTTTCATTGTTGTTATAGATGATGTTGTTGTTGTTGTTGTTATTATAGTGGTTGTTGTATGTACGTGGTAGTCTTGAGATGTTCCAGCTTGAGTAAACTCAAGTTAAGATCTCATTGAGTTGGGTGCCTTTTGTCTGGTATGACTGAATAGTCAAAATTACACTGCAGTCTATTGTCACTGGGATGTCTACATAGAACATGTGTACTGTAATGTATGGCCTATTATATGCCGTGAACAATCCAATTTTAGCATCAACAGAAATCACACGTGAGCCAGAACAATCTGGTTTCCCCTGACAGACAGTGAACTCTCTGACCCAGCTTTCACATTTCTCTTCATGTTTTTCCCCCGGTATGTGCTCACAGCAGCAATTTTGTCAGAGTGGAAGAGACAGTTCGGAGACCACATTGGCGCATTTTGACTAGTACAAAGGCTCTATCTTTATAAAAGGAAAGCATCTACTGTATTCTAGTTGAATTCAAACTGTTCCAATTTTTCACCGGACTTTACTTAACATTCTTTAGAATATTGATTGAACTTGTTCTTGTGTTGTCCATGTCGTGGTTCTGTCCTGTCTGATTTACATACATGTAGGTGAGTATTTTTTAGGTTTTCTTGCTCTTTCATTAGGTCAGATTGGAAAAAGAAAGAAAAAGAAAAAATCCTCAAAGATGTCCTTTGTATAGGAATGCACAATAACAAAACTTGTGCCCTTTTCTTAAAATCAAGAGTGCCCAATATCTGCTTTTGATGACAATTTTGATGGATTGTTTCAAGGTAAGTTTAATAAGAACTAGAGAATTGGAAGTGTTTAGTCTTTCTGGAACTATACCTTTATCATTTCTGTCAAATTATTGAAGAGCTGCCATTGTTTTAGAGTTCCCTATGTTCAATAGCAATACATAACAGCGATTCTTATAAACCAAAAGGACACCTGACTATTTTGCCCATCAAGCCCCAGTTGAGTTACTTTGGAAAAAGTGAAATTAGTGGATAAAGAAAAAAACAATAATGGTATCACCAGTAGATAAAAAACACATATGACTCACCCACAGACGTACTTAAAGTTGGTAAAGTACTTGCTTGACAAGTATTCAGAGGGGCGGCACAAGTCAGCACCTACACAACATTCCTTGCAATTTATTAGCACAAGACCTTCCAATCTGATTATGTACAATGCTTGGCTTTTAACAAAGACCCAAACAAAACAAGATGAAGTAAAGAACTTGGATCCAGTTTCATATTGAATGAGAGGGGGGGGGGGG
>CM021536.1:9071355-9083565 GCA_010994315.2 Pisaster ochraceus | reverse complement strand
GGGGCTCTCAAGTGAGTGAGTAGAATAATCTGGGTGCAATATTGTTTAAACAAATCCAGACACTGTAAAGTACTTTTACAAATTGAGTTGTATTTTGATGGCTTGGTGCTTCTAGGCCATGTCAATGTTTAGTGAAGCTCTTTTGAAAAGGAAGTGGAAAAATAACACCACAGTCAGGAATTGCTTGCATTTTAGTGTAAGTCATTAGACTAGGCTAGAGCAGACTGCTGACTATATCAGATCACTTAAAGATGTTGAGGAGGATTGGTTACAACCTAAACATTTAATTGTTATAACCAGTGGAAGCTTTCTTGGTGGGCTCCCCTAAAGAATTTAAATTTGTGCCAAGTTTTGGATCTAAATCATCTGACTATATTCATCTTTACACACAAAAACCTAATCACAACGAATCACCATGGCTCTCTTAAAATTATGGTATCAGTGCAAATTGGATCCTGCAAAATATGTTTGTTTTAAACAACGCCATGTTATAAAAAGTTATGTTTTCAAAAACAAACAAAAATTATTTCTGAACTTCATCAGCGGCAAATAACTCTTGCTAAGAACATGAATTACTGTTAAATAGTGCATTCCCCAGGCCTTCAAAATTTCATTCTATAATTCGATAAAGTTTCAAGTATTTATTGAAGTTGAAAATAATAGTTTCTTAAATGGCTAAAGTGTTTGAAAGCCCCCCCCCCCCTCCCACTGATTGAATTATGACAGAATTTTATTCGCTTTAGACATATGGACAGACCTTTGGATGTAGGACGATCTTTCTTTAGGGCATGCAGACAATTTCGGTCCCAGTCAACATTTCATGGTTGAATAGGGCATGGTAATCGGTTGTTTGTGTATTAGACCTGCACAGGATCGGATGAAATCTGGCAATTAATTGCTGCTCGGTGCAACCACAAGCGGTTATACCCATTAGGTACATGTATCCTGGTTAATACATGAGTAACTGCATACCCAACTCCTGAAAAGACTGCAAGAGTGTCTCAGAAAAAAAACTATTACCAGTCTAGAGCCTTCATAACATGTTTGGTATGGTTCCCCTGTTTATCCTGAAACATTACATACATGTGGGGGTGTTTTCATTCCAATGATGGAGACTCTTTCTTTTTCTTTTGGTCTTAGTATGGTCTCAGTTTGGCCATGTGCATCTGTATGGAAGCAAAACAAGAGGGTTACATCATGGTTGATCTGTAATACTTCAAATGAAACGGCACATTGTATAAATAGCACTGGGGATTAACCATGGTGCTTTCTCTTTATTCAAGGTCTCTTCCAATCATCATTAAACAAATTTATTTAGAGTGATAACTATCCAAGGATTTGTTATCCTCCAACAGGCGCCCCGCATCCTGAGCATCGGACCCAAAGAAATCGCTCTGCTCCACCCATCATCCAAGTCGGTCCTTCGCTCTCACCGGACAGCCTTCCTCCAGAACTGGCACATTGGGGCTTACAAGCACGGCATCAGCCAGCTTGTCTTAGAGTTCCAGGGAAATAGTAAGTGGGCAGTTCAGCCGCTGACCTTCCCTGAGCTTAAGGCAATCTGCGCCAACCTGACGTCTGTCATGCAGAAGACACAAGAAAATGGGGAAATAGCAGGGGAGGTGAACATGGCAGAGGGTTCTGCCTCCACTCTAAGTAAGTACATGTACACTTGTGTTCTTATGTTATAAGATTTCACTTAGATTTCTGAACCTCCGGATAAATCTGTAAGAACTTCTGGTGGGAATCAAACCCACAACTCTCTGCACCTCTCACTGGACCATTGAGATTACCCAGTGGCAAGAAGCAAGCTTCTCTAGTGGTGAGGGCAAGTTTGCCCAGTGGGGAGGGGCAACTTGAATCCTATAATTAACTGTGGGTCCCACAGTCATTGTAAATGCCTCTATATTACTGTGCAAATCTTCAACATTTGAAAGTACTTGTGAATCCCTTTTACTTAAACACTCAAAGGAAAGTTTAAAAGTTTCATTCCAAAATGTACCTTTGAATTGTGCCAGTTGTCTAAAAAAGCAATATATAAGTTACAGAAAATTATACACACTCCTTATGCTCTCACAAACATTACCGACATGAAGACATGCAGCAAGTTAGTGTACGTGCTTATCCCCTCAAATGTTCCAATATCACACTGGGCTTGAAATGACATGAATGTTTCATTGCCAAAGAACATGAGGTCTGTCACTTTGCCTTTAAGTGTTGTATGAGGTTCAGGAAAATATTTACACGCATGTACTTTTAACCAGATTGTTGGTCTTAGGTCGTTTGGCTAGAGGTTGGGATGCCAGTGCTTCTGCTGGCAAAAATGTCCCCTATGACTGAGCTGCGGGTGTGGTCTTTGAATTGGAGGGGATTTTTGCTATTTAAAGGTCCATTTTTGTCCTTTTTTCATTATTCTGTTCTGGACAATGAATATCACCATCAGTTTTTTTACAGTAGTCAAATAAACATTGAAATAAAATTATTGTCCTCCAAAATGGACAATTCTATTATCTACATCAAGTGTGTTTTAATTGTTTGAGAAGTGTATCCAAATGCATCCAATTGGTAGTGTTTACTCATTATACTGTGATACCATAAATCTAGTTATTTTAGTGATTTCCTTGATTGGATATGTTGAGATTTATTGATATTGACATCGATAGCAAATCTCAACATATTGAGTCTCAAAACTATTCTGAAAGCTGCTGAGATTTCTGAATCTAGTTGTGACCAATGCACATTAATTGTGGTATTGCCTGATATTTTCATTATTTTCATTAACAAAGTAGATTACTTTTTACCCATGTCACTTGATTGAAATTGATGTATCATTAACATGATTAGCTAGAAATAAAAATTGATTTTATTTATAGCAGTTGCTGACCTTCTGTGGGAAAGGTTTGTGTTGTATTTCATCAGTGCAAGTTATCGTCTTTAGTATTAAACAGGTTGAAGAATAAATGTGGGTGGCTGATTAAGTACTAAGTGGAATTTTGAGAAAATGGCTGTGGGAGATGGAGTACGGGTTATCAGAATTTTTGTTTTGTTTGTTTGGGTAATTCAAAGCAAAACAGTGATTTTTGGAAGAGTGGAAGAAGGGAAGTGGATTAAAGTTGTTGTTTTTCTTCTTAAATAATCCACACCTATGTCAAGTAAAACCAATTGAATGACTGACCTTTCGATAGGTTATGAGTTAATGATGTATTTTAGTACTTTTCAATAATATGTTGTTAAATAAAACAGAAAGATTCTTTAAACAGCTTTTTGGGAAAACAGTTAATTAAAGAACCTAAACAGAATCAGACATGTCAAGTAGAAGTTCAAGAAATGTGTGTGTTCCCATTGTTGCTAATCTGTCAACTACAGGAACATCAGGGAAGGTCAAGGTTAGCTCCTGGGCATCAATGCACCAAGCAGACTGTTCACCCAAAATGTTCTGTCAGGTCTTGAGTTTTCAAACACATTATGCCCACACTCCAAGTTTGTTCAATGGCAGATTTATAGCATCACTTGTATGTGGAATTGCTCTTATATCCTCTTGTTTTCAAGATAAATGAAGAGTTTACCAAGAAGGAGTTCTAAGTGAACTGGAATTGTTTATCATGATGATTTAGAATAGAACCAATAACCATTCATTTAGTCAACATTCTGCCACTAAGTGATATGAATTGAGAAAGTTATTCATATTACTCTTTTTCAGTTTTTAAAATGTAAGTGAAAAATAAAGGAGGTTATTTTTACTCTTTCCATTTTTAAGTAAGTTTTACAATTAAACATAGTCTCTTTGATGCACCCAAAATTTATTTTTATATTCAGTTGTTGACATCATTGTCGGGTACATATAATTGAATTTCCATCTTTCGCAGAATTCAATTGGAGCGTAAGTTACTGTTGGAAATGTGTGGTGTTGTTGAACATTCTCGGCAGTGGGGCATCTCTGTGTTGAATACATAGTTATTGCAATCATACCATAGTCCATTCCACAGTGATATATGGCCTGACCCTGCTGTGGAGCTCCCTGCAGGCTTTGCATTACAGTTAATGCAGTTGTGTCTTAGGTCTAGGTCAAATTTGGGCTACAGTAGTCCTAATGGCTTGAGGTGTGCGACAAGCCAAACATTTCTCATTTTATTCATTTATTTTTGACATGTTGGGATGGGGCATTGTGCCATACCCCTGCTTCTGTCACAGTCATTATTAACTGATGCACTGTTATTTTATAGGAAAATAACTTTATCAATTGATCTTTTTATTTACTATCACCCTGATTACAAAAGGAGTGACCTTGAAGATTTCAGGTCATGTTTTGTTTTCCATTTGGAAATTGTTATATTTTGTGCCATCAATTCTACAGGAAATTAAGACGTGTTTTAAAGTACAAATGTATTTTGCTCATAAAATTTTTGGATCATTCACTTTACTTATCAAAAGCTCATAACAATTGTACACTGTCATCTGCATAAAAAGGTACATTTTAATATAAATGTGTATTTGTACCCGCCCAAAGACAAGGCTTTGGGTCTCTTTTGGTGAAATGTGATGTCACAAGTCACATGGTCTATAAGCCTGCCTAAATATGAAGGTAACAACATGTTTTTTAGCATGTCAGGTTGCTCACAGTGGCACTACATGTGTACATGGCAGTTTTTCAATTATTTGATTTCATTTCAATTGCAATCCCTATGGCTGAATGCCTCATGCGTGTTTACCCTCAGGCTGCACTAGTTTAACCTCTATCATTTCATAAAACCTTGCAGGGGTTCTTTGTGTTGCATACTCACTTTTTTATACCGTTCCTTTTTTTGTTGTAAATTTGTTCTGTAAGCTCTTGTAGTATGCCAACTTTATGCAGCTTGATTTGAAACCCACAAAAACAACTTGCCTCAAAATTGGCTTGGTGTAGGAACACGTAATGCCAAGTTGTAGGATTGAATCATTGTATTTTTGGTGCATCATGTCTTCGGTTCGTGTGAGTTTCTTGAGGCAGGTAAACACACTCAGGAGAAGGCAAGCAATAGGTAAAGAGATTTAAATACATAGAATTCTATTGGTCTTATTATTATTATTATATATTTCCGGTAATGAAACCAAGGATGCCTCAAGAGTGAACTTAATCATGTAGCTCACAAGTCTGAGAAAACCTGTAAGGGTGCTTGCTACGTGAGCCTGAAACATACGGGTTAACCCCTACTCTTCCATGAAATTTATTTTGGGTCCTTTAAGTTGTGGGGAAAAAATTTAATACAATCTCAAAATAACAAATTTAAAAAAAACCTGTCCTGCCACTTTAGTAGACCCTATTTATGAATCTACCTTGGAATTTATTCAATGGTTTGGTGTGTCCCAATGACAAACCAGTTTGATGAGGTTAAGCATAAGATGCATGAGTGGTACTGATTGGAAAATGTACAAAATTATGATTTTGTTTTATCAGAACACTTACTTAAACAATTGAGACCAGTTGTGGTGAGAGTGTCTGAAATAGTGCAGTGTGAGAGAAGTTGTCTCCCATAGCATAACAGTCTATTTTGGGAGAGACAAACCTAATTTGCAAACAAAAGTCTACAAAAACCAGAGCAGATGAATTTACTCAAAATAACAAACAACAACCAAAAGAACGATTTGTATCATACCTTTAAGTGAATGATGTATGTACACAGCTGACCATTGACAGGTATAGGAATCTCTGTTTTTCCTTTCCTAGTCAAACAAGCCAGCAATTATGTGCAGATGTGCAATTTATAGGAATTTATATAGCATAAATAATAATTTGACGTGAAATTATTCCAAGTAGGACGATAGACGGTCTAAAGAAATAGTTTCTGGTTTGAGAAACTCTAAAGTAGGGGAGCGTTGAATGGTTCATGCATAGACTGTATGGCAAATAGACTGCCCATTGACAAAGTACTAGGATGATGATCAACAACATCTTGAACTGAGACTAAGATTTAACCACTCTGCCCAATAGACACACTTATGTTATGTAGCGGATTCCTTTTTGTTTTCATTGCCAACAGATAAAGCCGGTAGTCCAGATGTACCCCATCTTCTCCAAATGCAGACTTCCCTCTATCAGGAGGAATTTGACCGATGTCGAAGACTCCTTCACTTCCCAGAAGAGGTTGCACTGATTCTAACGGAAACAGAGCATGCTCTCTTCATAGAGGTACCCCCGGCGAGTTACGTCAGACAGGTTACCAACAACCGCAGTCAGGGGCCTGAGTTTATTTCAGGGGATGAGACAGGGAGCAAGACAGTGAAAGATCTGCATCTCAGGTTTAGAGAGGTGATTGTACTCCATTTGTTTTCCCTTTCTGTAACTTTCTTTAAAAAGTGGGTTAATGTGTTGGTTTCTCTGGAAGCTTTGAAAATGGTTTTAGAAACTATTTTAATTTTTATTATATCTTCCAGGGATGAAACCTTCCAAAGTGACTAACCAGGTGACCTGTGGGTTTGAAAATACCTGTGATTATGATAAGAAGATAATACAGAAATATCAATTTAAGATGCTGGAGAAAAACCCACTCAAAGAGGAACTTAAAATTCAATCCACATACAAGGTTCCTATCTGGGATTCAAATCTGGGTCCACAGAGGTGAATAGCAGGGAAGAAACTGAACTTGATTGTAAGTCTGAGATCGCGGTTATTTATCAGCATCAGCCATCTGCAAATCTCCCGCTGCAGATTGCCTATTACACGCTCTAACTTGCGATCTCAGACTCAACGTGTATACGTGATATTAATTTAGTCATGCCTAAATTTACATAACAACACTGATCCCAGAGCGATGGCCAATCAAGAGGTCACAAAACACCTGTCGGCCTTGTCTATATTGTCGGTAGGTTTCAATCACTTCAGCATTTTCTGTTAATCTCATTGGTCTTAGTTTGTAGAGTGCTTGGTCTTAAAAGATCTTAAAATATAAAATTGAAAAATACATCATAAAATATCTGGTTCTTATTGGACGAAAAACCGTGTTAGCTATGGTTGGAGTGGAATTTTGAAAGTTTTTTTCCTCCAACGTTTTTTTAATTTTTAATTCAAAAACTAGAATCGATTTTGAATTCTGCAAGTTGAATTACATGTGGTAGGGTCTGTACATACCAATGAACAAGATTCCCAAGTCTGTGACCAAAGGTTACTCCACAAGAGGGCGCTATTTCAGGCAATACTGTATTGGTCATCAAGTAGACAAAAAACCATGATCACAGACTTGGAACCAAGTCAGCAAACCTGAACGCTCCCAAAGTGATGTAAAATAACCTATAAATAGCAATTATTCCTGCCTTCTTTAAAACAGTCTGAACTGAGGTTCTATTTCATCATTGAGTGCTTTGTTGTCTGCATGACTCTGCTGTGTGGCAAGTTTATATGTGCAGCCATTCAGGCTGTGTGGCAAATGTCTTCTTCCCTATTGGTTGATCTTGTTCATTACATCACAATCATACATCAGGTAGTATTATTTTGACAATGTATTATTGTTAATGTGTCATGGTGTGAACAATAGGTACACCACATCTACAGATCGACACCAAAAACACTAGAGTCTGCTTTTTCATTCTCAATTTCTTGGTGGTTTATTTTTTAGGTGAGTGACTGGGTGACTGAGCTGATTGTAACTGAAGGTGAAGAGAACAAGACAACATTACTCACCAGTCTGGTGCAAGTAGCCAATGCCTGCTGGAATATGGGTAATTTCAATGCTGTGATGGAGGTACTAGACGGGCTAAGGTAAATAATAAACAACAATAACATCATTCTGAATTCCAATTACGAAGCTTTGTATACAGTGTCAGTCTTTCACTCATCAACTCAGTACTCAAACCATCTCTGCATCTTGGTCAATACTTATTTCTGTTTTTGTAAATTTTGGTTGTTCAATTTTAATTGCATTTCATTGGTTGGAGCATTAACATTTTATCTTCAAAAATCATCCTTCAAACAAATTGGTCCTTTTGCCTTCTAAACTCTTTTCTTATCTCTGCCTTCTCATGATTAAAACACTATCAGCTGGTGCTGTGTTTTGAACATGTTGAAGCGACATTGACATGTGCATATAAATTATCAACAAGTATTGATTCATATGTGAAAATTTGGTTGTGATATTCTAAAACTATGTCATTATGAATTGCCATCAACTGATTACTTGTTAAAATGACTTTTGAAAAGTTCTTTTTGAAATAACAGAAAGAACAAAACTTGTGAAGTCGGCGTGACTTGAGAGTATCAAATGAGGAAAGTCACTAAGCACCCTTTTAACATATGCTAATGGCCCAATTTCATAGAGCTGCTATTAAAGGCAGAAAAATGAGCTGAGCAGAAAACAACTTTGCTAGTAAATAGTACTAGAAAAGGGTTACCAGCAAAAACATCATTGTTTCTTTTAGTGACTGGTTCCCTGTTTATTTTTACGGAGCAGAAACTTATGAAGCAGTATTTTTAGACAGCTCCATGAAATTGGGCGATGGTTTGAACTACTTGGCATTTTCTAGCTTTTTTTATCAGGGGGCTGTCAACACCCATGTGAAGATGTCTATCAGTAGTGGTTATAGAAAACAACATTTTTATTGCAACTGCACTTTTCAATTACTTTCTGCATGCATCACACTACACTGTAACGATCAACATTGCTGTGAGCTTGGTTTGCTGTGTACAAGTAGAGGTACCATTTAAAATTAATTAACATCGTTCGTGTTTTCCTGTGTGTACGTATAGAGGGTGACATATAAACAGGTGCAGTCAGACTGCACACAGTGTCTATTGTAAACAGATCTATTGGGTACTCTCCCCAATATGATGTCATGCCCATTCACAACCATAACTGTGGGGCAAAAAGTGCAGCAATAGTCCCTCTTGGTAGGCTCAGTGATCTGCTGCTATTTTGTAAATAACATTCCCAGCCTGCGATTCTTTGCCTTTGTTGTAATCTTTTGGGATCAAAGCAGCTGTAATCAGATTGTACAAAGACATGAAAAGAGAATGCCCATAGAACCTGCACATTTTTTTTTGCAGTAAACCCTACAATATGACGGATTCCATTTCATCTGAAAAGGACATCATGTAGATCAAGTAATAAAAGTGACATTTTACCAAGTCTCTCAAGATAAAACACAAAGTACTAGTTTTTGAAAAGAATTTTACTTGAATTTTAAGTGTGGTGGGGCACCATTTATCACATTTGGCGGTCTACATCTAGGTTATGATCGTGCTAAAAAGCAAAATTTATGCAGGGTAATAACAAACCTTACATCTGCACATGTAGCTATGGTCATTCTTAATGGTAAATTATGGGAAGCATTTTGCTGCAAAGTAAAAACAAACACAAGTAACTTGCATGTAAAGGTATAATTTGCCGTCATAAATCATGCCATAGATAAACCTGTAGAGTACAGCTCCATCTATGCAGCTATGGTTTTAAGATGGAGCTGTACTCTCCACTTGAACCTTGGACCTTTTATATTGCCATGACTATAGTCATGATGGTTGTGTTCCTTGACTGGCAATTACAAGATTCCTCAAGTCAAATGCTTGAAAAGCACCATTCTATTGTGAACATGGGCCTAATTTTGAAGCTCCTTTTGCTTTGTATTTACTAGTGGTAATGGTTTTCATAAAACTGAGAATTTCCTTTTTTAATACTGAACATTTATAAGCACTCAAACACTTTGGGCAGCACATTATTATTCACAAAAGTAACTATTTTGTAGCAGATGCTTGCACTTACAGTGTACCTCCACTCCATAGGAAGAACATGTTCACTGTAAGCTATTGAATTTAAAGTAGGCCCTGCATCAGTCTGGGCTTGTCTGCATATTATAAGATCCTGTGTTTGATATCAACAAACGCTAGAAATCCAATCAAGATGTTTTTGCTTGTTAACATAGTGTTTGGTATTGTGATAGCAATTTAAATATCATAGTTTAAGATTGATTTCTGGGTTAATACATGATGAAAATCAAGTCTTATCTTCTGGGTATGGTTGCATTTCTGGTTTTTAGAGCTCCATGTTTGGCTTACCTTTGTAAAGAATAGCTGACTAGTATGGCAGATTAGGTTTACAAGACAAAATTCAGTTCTACTTGTCATTATGGTCAATGTACTAATATTTTCATTGTATTTCATCATGTAGAGTCAGAAGACCTTTATCCTGGTACAGTCATTTTGTTTTACTTTCGTCCAATCCAATGTAACCAAAACCAAGTCTGAAAGATAAAACAGTCTGTTCCCGGTATATAAAATGAGAAAAAGCTAACATTGTCATTGTGTATACATGGAACCTGACCACACCATAATAAAGGCCCAGCCACACGCCATTTTATCAGTCACACATGAATTAAACTTTACCCATCTTGGTACCATCTCCGCTGCCCATGCAGGAACTTTTTCGATTGCTCCAGGTCCCTCCTGGTACGTCCACTCTTTCAGGGCTCCGATGAGGGTGATGTAGAGGCCATGATGGCATTGTATGAGTCCATCAATAGTAACAGCATGGAGTACCGAGATGCCGTAGACCGGGCAATCTGTATTCCAGGATGTAAAGTTGTCCCGTACTTTGGAGCGTTCCTGAGAGAGCTTCAATTCATCTTTGAAGAGAACTCACCCATCATTGCTGTCCCAGAATCTACAGATAAAGTACGTACAATGGCTGCCGATGGGATTTATTCTCACAAAATTAGGCAGTACGTCACTTTCATTGAGAAGGGCCAAAATATTTTTTTAAATGGGGGGGGGGGAATTATCTTGCAAATGCTTAGTATGAACTGGTTACCAGCCAACCCCCATGTTTTTGTATACACTTTTGGGACTGGTGCCCTAGGAGCATAGCTAAGCAAATGAGTTTGCTAAGCAATATTTTTTGCTAAACACGTCCATTATGCAATTTGGCCCTGGTCAGCTTTCAAACTAGATACTAAGCTGAAACATGTTTAATTAATACTAGCCCAAATGCATTGAAAGTTCAATGCTGTGTGTGGCTCCCTACTAATTTTGCTAAGAGCTGTTTTTTGCCAAGCAGCTCTATTTCTGCTGGCACAGTTCCAAATCTGACACAAATGTATGAGAAAGAGGTTGATACAAAACAGTCCTTCAAAAGTGAATAACAAATCTTCTCATTTTTCACACAGTGCTTACTATAGGTAATTAAATAAATAAATAAATAAACACAATACATCTTGGATTTGATTGATTCTCTTGTAATCTTTGCAGGCCTCACACCCTGAACAAAAATATTAAGTGAAAAGTTAAAAAAATAATACTAATTCCAAAAGTAATTTTAAAAAAGCAAATTAAAAAAAATGTTCTTGATGTCAGAGGAACAGGTGTGAGCGATAATGTCTATGGGGCTGGATAGATTACCTTCACAACATTACACAGGTTGGACTTGTAATTTTAGCTGCCCAGAGTCATTTCCGCAAACACCAGTGGAGAGAAAAACTAATTAGAGTAGCTCTCCCCCTCTATCTATCTTTCCCCAATGATGCCGCGTATTGATTAATGAAATGTTGGTGCCGGGAAAGATGTTTGTGTTTTGCAAAGGAGCCGGTCTGGATGTTACAAATCGGATTAAGTTTTGTAATTTACCAAATATTGACATGATTACAAAGGTGTTTTGATTCCAAGAAGACGAAAACAGGGTACTTTGGTTAATGTTTGTTTGTTTTGTCATGTGTACGGGACATATATGTACAAAGAAGAGACTTATTTAAGTGTTGGTCCTAATAGATTTTAAGCCAATGGTTGTGTTAGATGCTCCACCTTCAAAGTTTTTTTTTTTTTCTGTTTAAGTCATTTGATGAATATTATTAAAAACCCATTTTAAATAATAAACAAATGCCATAATGATACCCTCTGACATGTCTGAGGAAGGGAAACTTTGTCTGATTGTCTAGTGTGATTAACCAGTCTTATTATGGGATTCTGATCTAGGACTCTGAGAATGAGACACAGAGAACTGTGGATTATTCAGCAATTCTACTTAACACTGACAAGATGATGAGGACAAACTGGGTACTGAATGACATCAGGCTGTGCCGTCAATCTGCAGAGAGAAATAACAGAGAAAATGAAAGGTAAGGATGACATACACATGTTTGTGAATCCCATAAATCGAGGACTTCTCTTTGTTCTCCCATTGTTTGGACTTATTTTTTTTTAGCAACGTCCCCATTGGTTTTGTGAACGAAAGCGAAGCAAGGACGTCCTCGCTCTGT
>CM021536.1:9060643-9071175 GCA_010994315.2 Pisaster ochraceus | reverse complement strand
ATCCCTTTTGTTAAAGTCCTCGGTTTGAATGGATAGCCACGCTCACACACACACACACACACACCGACAAAAGGACAGACAAACACAGGTATACTTTGGGTACTAATCGATACCAGGCGGTGTTGGAATCTGCAGAAAAATATGGTAGAAATAATGATGATACATTGGATGGTTAATGACAGCAAGCTATGGGGTCAGTATTACAGTAAAGGAAGACAAAGTAAATATTTACAAAAGAAATGACAAACATACATGTAGAATATGAAGCATAACATTTTAACATTGTATATCTTTTTTTGTTTTTTTCTTTTAAATATTGACAATCTGCAAAGAGAAATGACAAACATAGAATATGAAGCATAAAATAATAACATTGTTTATCTGTTTTGTTTTTGCTTTTTTTCAGTGAAAGCAAGGAGGAGGATACCAAATCAACAGGTAAAACCTCCTACATCACCTGTGATGATCAGGAATACCCATATGATCCTATCCACCCAGTGCCCAACCCTCACCATATTGAGATTGTCCCACACCATTTTCTAGAGAGGGATCTCCACCTTCTACAGTGCATGCATCACGGCACCACTGCCGTCCACTGGGAGGAGGACAAGTCTACCATCTGCCAGCTTCGTCTGGACCCCAGCAACAGTCTCTTGGTCTGGTCTAAGGTGTCGGCCAGTGGGGACGATTCAGACAGTTCATTGGAGTCTGTGCTGTGCAATAAGTACAATTCAAACATCATGATTGCTAATGGCTTCGAGGAGGGATACCTGGACCTGATGAGTGCCAAGGATGTGTTTCTTGGGGACCAAGACGTGGATTGTAGCTCCATTGCTAAACGGCATAACCTTTCTGGGATGACCCAGGGAGAGAATTCCTTCGCTGTGCTCTACGGTGGTGGGATAGTCGACAACAGACTACTTCATTTTGCAGGACCAAGTAGAATGGTATCTCTGTGGGCCTATGGTCTTCGTGCTCTGATCAGGGCTATAAGGAAACAGCGATTGCTTACAACAGATCGGAGGATTATGTGGCTGAAGCGGGAGTACCTTAACTTTTTTTTTGAATTTGGGAAATGTGTGGGACCAACACCCTTAGAAGCAATAAAAGTAAGTTCAATTCAAAACCTTGTTATACTGTTTAGGGTTTGCCCTTAACTTTTTTAGTGACTGTCCAGAAGGACCAGTTAGCTTTTCATTTCACTGGTCAGTCAGCTTTTTCACTTGTCCATAATTCAAATGATTTATGGATGCTTTTTATTTCAGAACTATCCAGTGGAACCACTTGTTGACTGGTGCTAAGGTGTTTTAACTGGCACTTGGCCAGTGAACACTGTAGGGGCCTAAGGAGCAACGCTGCTAAGATTGGAAATCAACTAATCATTCTTGGGCCATGACATTGTTGAGTTTTTATTTCCTGTCTGAATAATTTTTTCTTGTCTCTGCTCAGGTTTTTGGAGGAAAGAATTTAGCAATGAAGAAACTGCCAAATGAAAAGAGTCAAAGTGCAGACTCAATATCGTCACACAACAAGCCCCTTACTGGATACAGCTCACCAGCAAAGAAAATAGTCATCAAGCAGAAGTCACTTATATCAACTCAAAAGGTCAGATACAGAAAATTCTTAACCCTGACATGCTGGCTGTAAAATCTGTCTTTTGTTTTTAAATGAGTTTGAAACTGTGCATGGCAGGATCACAATCTTGTAAGCTGTGGTAATTAACACCATGGTCATGTACTTCATCTCTATCAAGTGTAGTGATGGTTCTGAAAGAAGCAGTTACACTGTACTTGTTTTTTACTTCAACATCAAACCCATGAATTACAAAGAGGGAAAGGAAAACCAAAATGAGCCCTTATATTATTCCTATTGTAAGAAAGTCATCCTTGACTCAACCCCCATGCCCCTTCCATCAGGTTTCTGACGACAGCAAGCTGAAGAACAGAGGCCGGAAGTCTCAGAGTTTCAAGAAGAAAGCTATGAGGAAGATGTACACAAGGTCAATAGCAAGCGACACGTTCCAAGGGTCAACAGAGGGCGATGATTCTCCGTCATCCAGCATGGATATACCTGATGGCTTAAGAACTGTCAATGATGACAGTGGAATATCAGAACCCAACGGTTCAATGACGGAAGGCAAAGGTAAATGCTTTGTAGTGTCATAGTGGATGCCTTTTTATATAGTCAAATACTAAGTAGTTCATCTCAAATTTTAAATGAACACTTCAAACCTGGATTTCATTTAAAAATATCCCTTTTCCTTGAAAGAAGTGAAAGTCATACCATCAAGGCAAGAAATCCACAGCACTATACAAGCCTCAAGCTTTCCATCTGTGCTAATCTTGAAAGTATTTAAATCCTGTGTAATAATATGAGTCAAATTCTCTGTATACACAGCGACTCAGATTGCTCTTATTCTTGTTACATATAAAAGGACTATACCATTTTTTACCTTTCAGCCTCAGTTTGGTTACATTGTGTTGAATGGGAGAAAATACAAGATGGCTGCATTTTTGTTTAATCTTTTTTCTTGTATTTTCATCACAGATTACGACACAACATCAGTTTCTGCATCCATTTTGACTGATCGTAGTCAGACTGATTCCACAAGAAGTAGGACCGACTCGGCCCGTAGCCATACAGACTCAAGCTACAGTGAAGTGGGACAGGAATACCCACTTTCCCATCACCCACGAAGGAAGTCACCCAGTTTGGGTAGTGTTGGAAATCAGTCCCTGCTTACCATGAATTCACAGCTTTCATTCACAGGTACTTGTACATTTATGCAACACATCTACGACTTTCAAGTTTTTTTTCTGATTTTTCTTGACTCTTGACTCTCTTTTGACTTCAAACTCCTTTTTTAAGAGAAGAAGTTATCACTATTATAGCCCAAGTTGAGACCAAACCTTAAGATTTCTATTTGAGATGATCTAGATAGCCTGTAAACCTCTATAATGTAACATTCGGTAATTCAGGAGGAATTACTTTGAGGAAACCAATTCCCATTTTTCATAATGTTCTTTTTCTCAACATTTTTGTTTATCACACCCTTTGATCTGAAACTTTGCATGGGGCCATTTTTTAGTTTAACCTGACAAGAACAAGTCAGCTGGCAATTAGAATGGTTATATTTTTGTTTACACCAAATATACAAAAAATTGTGTACTATATTTTTAGTTTGATTTTCTTTCACAGAATTTGTGGAATTATTCAAGTCTTTCAGTCTTCGGTGCAGAAAGGATCTGAAGGATATATTTGACTCGTATTCCAAGCCTTATTCTTCCAACAAAGATTCTCTAGCTGCCGGGGCCAGCAAAGGTGCAGATGGTGACACAGGATACGAACAGGGGACAAGTAAGTTTGCTTGAAGTATACTTTTTTGTTCATGTCATGTGCACATAATTTCTGATTTGATAAACTGAAGACCTTTGTTTGTAGTGTGAGTTTAAGTGCACTGATTAACAAACCTGTGGTTTATCTATTGGTAAGCCTGGCTTATAACACTTTAACAAAAACAACACATTTTTTAATTGCTTCACTTTTATCTCAAAGGCGGCTTTGATCTTGGAAAGCAACAGATGGCACTTATTTTAATCTTCTATGAGAAGTCATATCTTTCCCATAATGCAGTGTGTAAAAATGGTTCCTCGTCACTCTGGCAAACATTTGCAATTTGGACAGGAACATGCTGTTTTCAAAAGCTGTATGCACATTCATGTCAATTTGTTGGGTCAATCATTGTTGGACCATTTGTTGGACCAATTTGTAATGAGTATTCTGAGGTTAGTCCAAAAACTATTTTGTTTTCTTCTCTTAAAAATAAAATGTCATTACAAATTAGGCTCAACACATTTGTAAACAGGTATAATTTAACTTTTTCTGTTTGAGGTCAGGTTGAGTTTGAGTCCAGATTACAGTGTTATTTTTTTGACCATTTCTTCAAGTAACAAACTACAAGCTACATGTAATCTGACTGAGTTAATTTAAATTCTTGGGCTGAAGAAAGACAACTTGGCATGAACAGGATTTGAAGCTGCAGCCCCCCGATTAAAAAGCCGATGCTCTACCAACTGCTATTTAGCTCTAATAATGTTGGCAGTCTCCCTATTTTGTCAAAGTTCTTGTTGCGGTGCCTGTCAGAAATCATTCAACCTTAAACTGGCATGTAACCAGGGATCACAACCAAGTTTTACGATACAACCTTTTCGATACAACCGTTCAATGTTAAGGTTGACTATCATTTAGCACAATAAACTCTGGTTTGGAATTAATGTACTTGTCTGTAAGCAAAGGGCACATTGTATTTCAGAGTGGACTGCGGAGCAGGGCGAACTCTTGGATGGGTACTGTATTTGAATTCCCAAATTTGTGTCCAACTTAATTTAGTCATAATCTGTATCTCCAACAGTGTTCAGCCTGACGAGGAACATGTTTGTAGAGCCCCTGACTGACAGCAACCGCCGTGTCGCTGATGCCATCGCAGCCTCAAGTGTGCAAGCAAACAGCACTGGTGTTCAGACGGTGACTACTCATGTGATGGGGATCGAAGAGTTGAAGCAGTTCCTGGGAAGGGAACAAGAGGAGGAGGTTGAGGAGAAAGAAGCACTGAGCATCCTCCAGGTTAGTGTGATATTAAATAAATAAATCAATTAACTGGGTCTGATTGGTCTGGATTTGTGAGTTTCAATCTCTCTGAAGGAGTGATTTTAGTCTACAGCTTTGAATGTTGGCTGTTTTTTAATTTATTTAGTTTGTTTTACTTATGAGATATCGCCTAACATCACAAGGCCGGACAGCCACTTCAAGGTGAGGGCTACACTGAACTGATTTGGGCTATCAACCCAAATCAACTGTCACCAGGGGCACGTTGCCACCTACTCCAGGGGCTGAAACAATACCCCCTTCACAGTCTGTAAGGAGTTAGGCATGGGTATCTTCAGTGCCTTGCTCAAGAGCACAAGTGTCATGATTGGGATTCAGACTCACACTCTGCTGCTTACAACACCAGAGATTGGGTCTGGTGAACTAGACCGCTTGGCCACGACACTTCACAATGCTGATGCATTGTTGAACAACACCTTTGCAGTGCATTTTCCATACCCACTGCTAAAGTCGCTAATTGTGCCTATATTGTATTGCTTACATGTTTGAAGCCTTCCCCTCTGTGCAATAATATTAGGCAATACTTATTCTTGCTCAACCAATTTGAAGTCAGAGTGCTTAGCCCATGGTGTCCATCCTGTAGTTTTATGAGTGGTTTGCATAGGAGTAAATTAATATGGCTGCAGCACGAAAATAATGAGATGTCCTGGCTAACTTTGGCAGATTAAATGAGTGTTTTGATTGTTACAATTCCTTGTTTTTCATTTACCAGCGTCATGAGCCTCTGTCCTATGTATGTAAGAGACCAATGTCATTATTGTAACAATTCCTTGTTTTTCATTTACCAGTGTCATGGGCCTCTGTCCTATGTAAGAGACCAATGTCATTATTGTAACAATTCCTTGTTTTTCATTTACCAGCGTCATGAGCCAACGTCCTCTGTAAGAGACCAACAGTGTCTTTCATTTGAAGGGTTTGCTCGTTTTATGATGGACAGGGATACATATGCCTTCAATAATGAGGAACAGGTTTATAAACGAGAGGTAAGTACACACACTCATAGAGATCATGTACAGTACATCGTTCATGTTACAACTTCAAGAAATTCTGAGAACAATTGATTGTAAACTTAGAAGCTCTATGAAAAAGATAGATACATGAATTAAATCCTGCCTGTAGCAACTGGCTGTCAAGAACAGCTGGTTATGCATAGAGCAAGCACCAGCCATCTGAAAGCTGTGTACAGGTCAGCTTCCAACAGCTGCATGTTTCCTTTTTTTCAATGTGATTGTAACTTATCAGACCTTTGTCAGATTGCTAGGCACTCAATGTTTGCATGGTTGGACAATGCTTGAATGGGCAGACATGAATGGATTGATCTAATAGAAGATGGAGCTGAATTCATTGTTTTCATAATCAATAGAAAAGTGGTTTATCATTTATGTCATTGTTAACGAAGTATTGAGTGACTGTGTTTTGTTGTCGATTTCTGCAGGAACTCAACCATCCATTGAGTCATTACTACATAGACTCATCCCATAATACTTACTTGACTGGTCATCAACTACGAGGAGAATCTTCCGTTGAAATTTATGCTCAGGTAAGCTATTGATATCAAACTGCCTCCTCCCACGACAACTTTGACCAATTGTTTTAGAGGTGAGATCAGTAGATGTGTATTTTGGACAGCCTTTATTTTGCTGTTCATTTCATCATTTAGCAAGTTTTATGACAGAAAAACTTTGGAGTCTTTGCAAACATGTGTGCCTTGGCAATCAAGAACTTCTTAGTTTCTTGAGTAAATACTAAAAGAACAAAGTAAACATTCTTCCTTAGGTCTTATGATAACAGTAAGAAATGGATGGGTTATGATGAAGTTATCTTAGATGTGCCAACAGGATAAATGTATAAGTTGTTGTTCTGAACCAATGTATGAATGATTACGATCATCATTATCAATGCACCTTGAAGGCAACCACAAGTTTTTCCACATGGCTCTGTCTTGAACTACATGGCTCTGTCTTGAGCTACATGGCTCTGTCTTGAGCTACATGGCTCTGTCTTGAGCTACATGGCTCTGTCTTGATCTACATGGCTCTGTCTTGAGCTACATGGCTCCTTCTTGATCTACATGTACATTGTTCTGTCTTGAGCTACATGTCTCTGTCTTGAGCTACTTGGCTCTGTCTTGAACCACATGGCTTTGTCTTGAGCTGCATGGTTCTCTCTCGAGCTACTTGTATGTCTGGGATCATGTCTGGGTTTATTATTCCTTTCAAGTATTTTTTTGATGTAGCCCAGAAATGTTGTTGGTTGGCGACCTCGATGTTTGTTTGATTTTTGCTAGGAGATGGAGTGACTAGGCAGCATGTTCTTACATATTCTACTTTGCTCAATCTGAGGACATGTCCATTGAACTGGAGTAGGGATGTAATCGATGCACTTGATACCCAACATGATGCAGTAGTATGAAGTGACGAAAGCCTTGATATTGAGCTCCATCTCCATATCTTTGGAAACTATCCAACTCTGACTGCCATACAAAATTACTCTTTGCTGAGTCCGTAGAGAAAAAATAATCCCCAGGCATTTTAGACAGGAGTCAATCTTAAGGGCTACAGCTTCCAAGAGTGGATGTTAGACCACAGAGCCCACTGTTATAACTGTCTTTCTGCCCTTTTAGATATTGCTGACTGGCTGTAGATGTGTGGAGTTAGATTGCTGGGATGGGGATGATGGGAATCCATTGATATACCACGGTCATACTCTGACTTCCAAGATCAGCTTTAAGGTCAGTATAACTGGACTGGTAAAACAAAGTATTTCAAATCTATCTTTCAAAACTGTTTTTAAGGTCCAAATAATGTCTTGAAATCCCAGTTCTTGGTTTCCATTTTGGACTAAGACTTTTAGATCTGGGCTTCAACCACATAGAAACTGATTGGTTCTTCTTGTTCATTCATTACAGGAAGTGGTAGAGGCAATCAATAGAGCGGCCTTTGTAACATCGGACTATCCCATTATTCTGTCTATTGAGAATCACTGCTCTCTGCCCCAGCAAGCTAGGATGGCACAAATCTTCATCGTAAGCTCATTTTTTATATTTTCTTAATTGTAAATATTCCCAAGAAAGCCAATAGCTCTGACAGCATGCAAGTATCTTTACTGTGTGTAATATTATGATGAATACTACATACCACATGATAAATGGTTCAGAACTAACTCTTTTTGCATTTGGTTATTTTTAGGATGTTTTGGGTGAGAAGTTAGTAACACGCTTTATGTGTGAGTCTGACTTCAGTGACGACCCACACCTACCCAGCCCCGAGCAACTCCGCGGGAAGATTCTGGTCAAGAACAAGAAGATCAAAGCCAACCAGTTACCACCTGAACTGCTGAAACACAGGGTTAGTCTGTATGAGGGTTTACTTTGTCTTCCGTATGGTGTATGGTGGGTGTTGAGTCAGGGGTGTTGTTGAAGGTGATAAAAAAGACAATAATAAAAAGTTGTGTATTTTTGAACATGTAGATGATGCAGATGGCGGGAGAACAGAAGAGTCAATGGGGAGCAGAGATAGCAGCTGCCACTGCCTCTATGGGGGACATCTCAGAGGAAGAGGACGATGAATTTGAAGATGCATATGAAGATGTCGTACCAGCAGAAGGTGGGTTCCAATTTGTGTTATTTTGATATCTCTTTCTTAGTTTCCAACTCCATTTTTCAACATGCGTTATAACTAGTATTTTTTTAGCTAATTGTTCAAGATGTCAATTGATTTGATCACATTTTAGAACCCAGCAGTGACGTATCTGAAGTAAAACCTGCAACATTGTCCAGGATGGAGTCCACTTCAACGGATATCACTGAAGTATCTGAAGAGCCATCAAAAGTCATTTCTGTCAACAACAACAACTTGACAAACATCAAACAGTCCTCCAGCTCACAAAAGTAAGCTGTTGGAACAATGAGATGTGAAATCCAATACCAGTACCGGTAGCTTAGTTTTGGGGGGACTTTTGGGGTAACTGTTTGCTAAAATCTTTCGGTAGAAAAAGTATAATTAGAGATATGAACTTCTAACAGTCAAATAGGAAAAGTTTGAGATTGTGCCATATTATATACAGGCTAAAAGTTAAAAGTTGTTGCGAATTTTGGTAAGTTCAAACGGTAGTTGTACATCACTGTCTCTTTTCAATAGAGCTGCCAAAATTCTTAGCCTGCATGTAAATAAAGACGTAAGAAGAATTATGGCACCTCTGCAAACAGCCACTGATGTAAAATCTCTGACAGCAGACTTAACATTGCAAAAGTCTGCTGCCACCTGGCTTCCTCAAAAGCATCCATTCCACTCTGTGTAGGTAATATGGGCAAAGTTAAAAATGATAGTGCTTCTATACATTCAGCCGGCGTTCAAATGAAATTTTAATAATTTCCTATACCATGTATGCTGAGCGACACTGATACAATCTTCCTTGTGACTTATTATATTACGTAGGAGGAGCGGTAGTCTTGCCTCATCACCAGGCACAGGTGACGATTTGTACAAGATGGCTCAAGTTAAACACAAGAAGAAGAAAGAAGGACATCTAATTGCAGCTCAACTCTCTAATCTTGTCATCTACACCCAAGCTGTTAAATTTCCAGGTGAGTAGAGACAGTGACCATAATTGATTTAAGGTTGTTTCTGCAATGATCATGTATTAGAATTCAGCATAGAAACACTACTTTCCAAAGTCTGTGCTGGGTAGAAGTCCACAGGCAATCTTGGTGGGACTTGAACCCAGGACATTCAATCTTAGAGCAGATCTGCTGGACCATCGAGTTTGTGTGATGACAAGGGTTGATATAGTTACAAACAATGCAATAGTGACATATTTTAATGGTTGAGGTGCTTTTCACGTCAAAGATGAAGATTTTGTTATAATAGAAAATGGAGAGTAGTGGTCAATATAAAGTCAAGGTCTTTCCGGTTCTGAGGTGTTGGTTCCTTTTTTTTTCTTTTAATTCATCTCTCATAAGATGTTGAGGTCTAGGATTTGGATTTTCTTGTCTGGTTTCGCGTGGACTATTTCATCTTGGTAGACTTCTCAGGTAACTAGGTCTGGATTGTAATCATGGTACATTACTTCTTCTTTTTTTGTATGATTTTTTATCAGGTTTTGCCGATTCATCTGTTTCAAGTAAAGACAAGATGAGTAAAAATCGAGATAAGGAGCGTAAGGCCAGCACAAACTCCAGTAGTTCTGTCCCTGGCAGCCCTGCCTCATCTATTAAGGAACTGAGCCTAAGCAGGAGTAAGTACTCGACAATGAACTGCTGTGTATATTTTTGACTATTTTCAGAAAGAAATTTGACCTTTTAAATCAAAACACTGGATTCAAGGGAGTTGCATTTTGTGCTGCAAAATAAATTCAGGATAATTGTATAATTTCTCTTGCCTTGTTATGCCATATAAAAGAAAAAGAAATCTTAATGTTAAGTTGATGACACATTTTATATGGAAAGTACTTTTATGCTCTCTAAATTGGACGAAAAACGTTGTTGTTGAAAACAAATAAGTATTGCACACAAGTGTTGAAAAAGGTACACGAGATTCTAAGCACATGGAAAGCTTGCTTCACATGATTAAGTTACCAGCTAAAATAGCACAGTATGTGCATAGTTTGGGACTGGTTCCCAACTGCTTTTCACTCAGCAGATTCATTTACTGAGCATTTTTCTTTCTGCATATCAACTCTATGAAATTAGACTCTGGTTTGATTTTATTATTAAGAGGTGCATGTTGGTGAGCTGGGACATAAATGCTTGGACTGCGTTGTTCACTGCTCCTTGTGTGATGTTTCAAGGGAAATGCTACCTTAGCACTCCTCGATCTTCTCTTTGTAATTCTTTTGATGTAGCCATGTACAGTTGACTCTCGTTAATA
>CM021536.1:9047917-9057938 GCA_010994315.2 Pisaster ochraceus | reverse complement strand
ATCCTTAGCGCTGGTTACGCATACCGAGTACCAGTTGATGAGGACTTACCCAGCTGGTATGAGGATTGATTCCTCCAACTACAACCCAGTCATATACTGGGCATTTGGAATTCAAATGGTGGCACTAAACTACCAAACAGAAGGTTGGTATTCAAACTTGGATTAGAGCTTATGTCAAGGTTTTCAAAAGCAGAAATCCTAGGTGGCAGCAGGTTTACCAGGTAAAACCATTACCTTTAAAAATAGGCACATGCTCAGAACTAAGTAAACAATCAAAATTAACCTGGTATGTTTGCTAGGCTTCCAAAGACTCCCATTACAGTCAGTGTACATGGTTTAGAAACCTGGCAAGATGGAAAGCCAGTGCTCTTTGTTGCTACTGCACTACACACAAAATGTTTGTCAGCTTCACATCCCATCTGGATGAGACAGACAGAGACTTTTATTTAGAGTGCCTTAGAAAATTGTAGTCTTCCTTGTTTTGGGTGTGTGTGTGTGGGGGGGGATTGACTGGACAAACTTGACTTGAATTCAATTTATACACTCTGTTTATCCCATCTTTGCAGATACCAATCAAATCACCAATAAGACAATGTTTGAACAGACTGGAAACTGTGGCTACATACTCAAGCCTTCAAATTTGTTTGACAAGACCCATCCATTATTCCAGCGATTCGATGCATATGATAAAGTCTTTGACGGCCTCAAGGCTAAAGAGCTTACAATTTCCGTAAGTAAAATATTCTTTAAAAAGTCACAATTACTCATAAGAACAACCATTGATCAATCACAACTACAACTGGACCTCAAGAGTCTGCTATAGTGTGTACAAGCTGCATCTGTTCCTATTGCTGGAGTTGAAAGAGTAGTCTGGCTCCCTGCATCAAGCAGATTTACATGGTATTACTAATGATGAATGATATGAGCACTGTTGCTAAGCATTTACTTTGATGGGTGGGGCCTGAATGTTTCCATTTTTCCTGTCTACCTGTTGTGTGCATCTTCATCTATGTTGCTTTTACCAGATTTATTTGATCTCAATTTATTTCTTCTTTCTGTAACACATATTGTTTTTTAAATCAGTAACTGCACTATCTTATGGGCCCTATTTTATGGATCTGCTTACCGTAAGCTTACGGAAGCAGGGAATTCCGTGCTTAATTACGTCAAGCATATTTCACAGGTTAGCAGGGAATTTGTGCTTGTGCGCGTGCGTACTCCACGTTACTAGGCATTCTGCTCTGACACAGCTAGCGCAGAAATTCGACATTAAAGCGGGGAAGTTCTCATCCAGACTTGATTGAGTCTCAATATTGAAGCCCCTTATTCTTTTTACATGACAGATCGTATCAGGACAGTTCCTCTCTACTACCAACCCTACCTCGTCCTACAGCATTGAGATAGAACTCCTTGGCATCCCAGCAGACTGTGCCAAATGGAAGACCAAACCTGTCTCTAGGAATTCCATCAATCCCATCTGGGATGAGACCTTCACATTCCAGATCAACTACGAGGAGATTGCATTCCTTCGTCTCAATGTGCTGGACAGCAGCGGCAACTCCGCAGCTCAGAGACAGATCCCTCTAAAATGTCTCAAGTCTGGTGAGTTGGAAGGAGTGGACACATTCTCACTCGTGTCTGTGATATTTTCAAGACAGCTCCTGGTTTCAGGATTTTTGTTCACAGGGAGCCTTCAAAGATGTGATCTTGCTATCAAGGAGAGAAAAACACAGCCTACCATTGTATCCAAACCTTTAGTCTGAAATATTTTGTGCTCATAGAGAAGTACTTTTTCTAAGTTCAAGTTATAAACTGACAGGGTAAATTTTTCTAAATTGCACCATAATGAAAACAATTTGGTGGTTTCATCTGTAGATTACTACCCACCTGTCATGATTGTTTATTTTTTTTACAATCAAATTATTGTCTCATACATGATAACTTGTTATAGGCCTAATGTCAAAAACACCTAAAATCTCAGATGCATCACCAAATTTTCCAATCAGACATTTTGAGATTCCAAATGTTGTTAAGACGTTCGCAGAGTTATTGCTACTAGAAAAGCATGAGAAATGAGAAACACAAAATGAGTACATCAATAAGGAAACTGACACAGAAGCTTTGTGAGATCAGTCGCATTTCTCTAAATTTGTGATTGTTTTAAACATGCGATCATACCCCATATGTTTGCCCCATTAGGCTTTCGACACATAAGACTCCGATCACCTCAGAATGTCCCCTTGGAGCTGGCCTCCTTGTTTGTCTTCACTCGTCTTGAGGAGATGAAAGATACATCTGACAAGACCAAACTTCTTGAAGCCCAGCAGAAACGGCAGATGCTTTCTAACATGGTGTACTATCACATCGGCAGAGAACACAGCACCAAGATGGAGTTCATAGAGGTATGTAATAGTAACAGTCAAGAAATCATGGAAATAGTACAATGTTTTCATTGTTTCAAAATCTTTAGATGATGCAATGACAATTTTGTATCTCCTAAAACAGCACTTATGTGATGCATGGGTTTGAAATTGTCCAAGTGTATCACGCTTGCAATGAGATGGGAACAAGACCACTGGGCTGAGCAAGCTGTCACGGTGACATGCTGTACACATTGCTGTTTTTACCCAGTTCACCTGATATCATCACAAACAATTTGGATGTACCATTTTGGGGAGTCAATGTCCCTGTGTGTTACAGTGAAGTGCACATTTTAGGCCATGCACTGTACTCACTTACCATATTTCTATTTGTAGTTGGACTCCTAATGGCAAGCATGGCAGAGAGCAGCCGCCTATGACATTGTTGCAGGAGGTCAATAATCAATAGTCAAGCGAAATAAAAGCTGTGGAGATTTTTGATGGCTTGAAAATCAATTTATAAGCTCCAGCTAATGTGCTGAAAATCACAGTATACACTCTGAATCCCAGTGGTGTTTTCAATTACTGTAGTCTTCCTATATCTCTGACTATACAGCTGCAGGACCATGTTCATTGGCACTGCTCATTGTGTCACTGGTACCCAGGGTACCTCAACCAACTAAAGGGACTAAGCCCAAGATCAGCAAGAAGAAGCAGCAGGGTACCCACGTGTGAACATAACGTGTGGAATTGAGCTAACCCTAGCATGACTTGCCTTGTAACGGCAACATTGTCCACTTATGTATGAACAGAAGTTACACATCATTGAGCGCATGACAATCTTTTTGTTTAATTTTATTTTGTTTTAGGTTTTTGTTGGACATTAGTTGAGTGTTATTGTTGTAGTTATGGAAACATGATTTCAAAAACTGTTTACGAAAAAAGGTTTATTGTTCCCCCATTTTTGTTTTTGCTGTGCTTATTAAAGCTGATATGGCATGTCTTGATATAACAATCCAGTCAAAGATTGTAGTCTGAATATAGTCACATTTTAAATTTGTGATAGACAATAAACTTTCCTAAGTCATTGCAGTTTAAAATCCTACTTTTGTTCCCCTGTCAATTCTTAAACAAAACAAAAGTTTTCTTTTGGTATTTTCTGTCAATATCATAATAAAAGAAAAAATTATTGACATCTAGTGATGATGATGCTGAAATGCATTGTCTTCAAGTTGATGATGGCATTACTTTTAAACATTTGTTGAAGGCAGCTAGATCAGCTCCTGTGTTTATCATTATGGGACTATGAGCACAATGATCCAGAATGACTGTACCTCTTTATGATATTCATTTTTGTATTCATTTGTAATCTTTGTCATGCTTCTAGGTGGTGGATGGGACGCAGATGAAACGAGTGGCCCACCCTTTGGTTGTTTATGGCATCGTAGCTCAGGAGCAAGGCACAACTCTTAAAGTAACTCAAGACACCAAAGTCCACGAAGTTATAGCACAGGTACAACCCACCGCTATTTATCAGTAACTTTCAGGTGGAAAGGGGAGTATAAATAAAGTGACATTGATAGTAGTAGTCTTAACAACACTAACAGACACTATATACAAAATGGATGGTGCATCATTAGTTTGGTAAATCATCAGAGACTTTCCGAGAACCTTTGGTACAAAAATGGTCAAACTGGATAAAGTTCATCGAAAAAAGATACAGATGTTTTGAAGATACAGCTTGGAAAAGTTTCAACAATCATTTTAATGTGTATCAAAACATGATGCTGTAATGAATATAATCTACTCGAAAGCAAACAGAAAATTACACATCATGATAAATCCCTCAAAAAATGTGTACAAGTAATTTTTTAGATTAAATATATTCTTGCCCTCAACATTCTTGTCTTCAAAAAATTCTTTGCAACAAAATGCAAAATAGGTGAACACCTTATTAAGTGATGTTGCAAAGTCATCCATGGAGATAGGTGAAGTGTTTCAATCTCTTAGAATTATTGTTACTCTTTTTCTCTGTAGGCGTTAGGGTGGGCGGAGAAGCCCCTTGATGACATCAGCCTCTATGCTATAATTGAGGATGTTCAAGAGAACTGGGAGGAGTACCCTGGAGAGTCTAAGACAGAGAGCAGATCAGAGGAACGAACCTTGGAGATGGATGAGAAGATTCTTGAAGTCCAAACGGGTTGGTCCGGGAAAGGTCGCTTCATCCTCAAGCAGATAACTGAGGTATAACAAATATATCATTCTCTTTAATTTCAAACTTCTTTTTTAAATTCGGTCAGTTTTGCTTCTTTTAATTCTTTGTGGTAAGTGATCAATAAATAATATTTTACAAAGAGGTCAGACAATTTCTTGAAAAAAACAACATGTTTTTACTTTACCTTCATGTGGGGCGTTCATGTGATAAGATGAACACATCATAGGTACTTGCATTAGCAGTGTTAGACAAAAAACTAATATGTGTAAAAGAGTCATTCTCATACTTTCAAACTGCTTGAGTAAAAAGTTTGTAAAGAAAAGGCTGGTGACAACAGGTTTTTTTAAGGTCGGATCATTCACAGTTCCTCTTGTTGAAAGTAGGTCACACTGGTTTTGTTATGCCATCAAGTGCATCCAAATTCCACCATCCAGCACAACCTAATCCAAGTACTTCCCCTATGGGGGATTCTTAATCTATTTTCAATCGACTCTAGCTCCAGCAGGACCAAGTTTCCTACTCTCCAAGTCACTACTCCCCAAGTCACCTTAACCACTTGAAGACGCAGAGTCTCCGTTCACCAAGATTCCCTCGGAATCATAGGGTACCCTCCTCAGTTCCTTTACAAATTGAGAGTGTGTGTGGAGCTGTATGTTAACAACCAACTAGCATTCTAATGAGCATCATAAATAGTTTGATTAATAATGTGCTTTCATTCCATTATTGTATTAACCATTATCCTGGTGCTGTTCATGTACATGTGTGTCAACAAACATTGCAGAGTGAACAAGTGGCTATGCAGAACCTGTCATAGGGAGACTTTTGGGGAAGCTAAGCTAGGTAGCAGCACACTTCAAAAATTCAATATTCTTGCAAATTTGCACATGCTCAGTACTAGGTAAACAGTGCACAATATGTCTGCCACTCTGCCTCTAAAAATATCCTATTAGTTTCAGACTTTTTGAAAACAGTCACCCCTTTTGAAAAAGAAAAAAGTCTGCTGTGGGGTGAAAATTTCTTTTGAGAACTTCCTAATCCACTAGGTGTTGAAGTGTTCATTGGGATTTGTGTATCTAACAAATAAAATAAAATTATAATATACCTGGATGAAATTGCAGTCAAAATAATAATGATTTGCATGATGTTCTTTTTGCTTGTATACCACAGTGATGTCCCCTAGCCAGAACTTGGAATTATGATGTATACATTTGCTGTAAATTTAATTATTTATTTTTTTAAAGTTGTTCACTTATTTCTGCTTGAGTTTGTAAGTGCAAGATATGGCAGGGTGTATAAATTAACAGCAGGGTATCTCTGCAACTAACACTTTGTCCTGATGTATAAATTATCACCCATGTTCACTTGCAGAACTAAAATCCTAAACCATTATCCAAATTCCAGCTGTAACAATTGGGATTCAAAACCATAAAAAAGGTTGTGTGGATCTAATTTGAATTAACCCTATTTATATAAAGTTGTGATAGGAAATTGTTTGGGTGTACTTTGTAAATACAGGTAATGCCTACTGGTTGCTGTGTACTAACAAACAAATGTGTTCATTGCTTACTTAATTAATTGATGTGAGAATGCTCAGGGCTTGCTTTCACAAAGAGCCAAGATTGATCTTAACTGCAAACCAATCTTAATTGATAGGCAAAGTGTGACGTCACAATACAAATGACTCTGTGATACCGGCAACTCATCTTAAGATGAATGTTAGTGCTTTGTGAAATCGAGCCCAGGTTGCATGAGATATGGACCCAGTGTTGTTAGCGCAAAAAACATCTGGTTCTAACAGCAATACAACCATAGATTGTTGTAAACTGTGTCTTAGTGATTCCCTGATACTCTTGCTTTTCATACTATTTTGATAAAGAGCAAATAATGTATACATTTTTTGTTTTCAATTTAGTTATCAGTAAACCAAAAATGCTAAGCCTACAAATCTTGCTAAGCAGAAACAGATGAACAGATATGCATTGCTCAAAATCAGTTTCCTGCTTCGTGTGTGCTTCACAAATATTTATCATAAGCAATTCTTTTTTTCCAGTTTTATCAAACTTAGCCCAAGACGTCAGTGATTGATAGTGGATTGTGTATGTACGCTGGTAGTAGTTCGTAATAGTGCGCCCTCTTTTGGCATGATTTAACCAACTTGAACAGCTCCCCCTAAAGTCTTGGGAATCCTGCAATATTGGGTTAACTTTATGTGTGTGTTCTGCTGAGGCTTTCCAAGGGATATACATTATTAGTAGTAGTAATAATTATGACCCTGCATCACCTAATTGTTTATGTAAATTGATTTATGTGATCACGCACTGATTGGTTTCCTTAGGAAAGCCTGGGGAGAAAACAAAGTTGACCCAAATCTGCAGGATATCCAGGTGTTAGTGAGAGCTGGTCAAGTTGGTTAAATCATGCTGTATGAGGACGCATTATTGCAAATTACTATGAACGAGCATACATAATCCACTATCCATCACTGACTTCATTGGCCAAGAGTACAGTTTTATGAAATTGAGCTATGAAATCAGAAGAAAAGTTGCTTTACTGTTGATGAATTCCTTCTACTTGATAATTGGTTTAAGTCATCCCACTGATTTAAACTGATTTAATTCCCAACAGAGACATCGATCAGATGAATGCACCTCCGTGGATGCTGGCACCACTGACAAGACATTTCTGGTCTGGGTCTACAACGTATCACACGAGCAACCTTATACAGTGTTCAGAGCTCTGGTCAACAGCACAGCACAAGACATTATTGCACAGGTGAGCCAAATGTCCAGAAACTAACCCTAAATGAGTGGAATACTTTAAAACTTAACTTGTCAAAAAGCTTTTTTTTTTTTTTTAAGAGTAGGTGTAAAACCTTAGCGGTAATATGGAGATATGTTTATAGTAAAGAAAAAGAATGATTACTTTCAATCTGAAGAAATACCTACAACCAATCCTGCCAACAAATATTCTCTGTCTGAAATACTGTCAAAGTTGAGGAAACAGCATTTTCAAGTAACAGCTAACAAGGGAAACTGACGGGGTAATTTAAAAAAGTTTTGGTTAAACAAAGAAAATTGACTCTAGCGGGACTTTTACCTGTGACCTCAAGATTAACATGCCGGCACTCTACCAACTGAAGCTGTACAACCTGTAATTGTCTATAGCTAGGAATCATAGCATTGTATTACACCCCATCCCCTGTATCTAACTCAGTTGCAGTAATCAAAATAGGATGTTTGTGCAAAACATAACTGTATTACTTTTGTTTCTTCACTTAAATGTGAAGACATATTTTATTGAATTTTTTTCTGTCTGGTTGTATGATGTTTTTATTCAAAACTAACTTGTGAAACCCAATGCAAAAAGTTTCTCAAATTGTTTTGATGAAGGTAGATTTTATTGGTGCATTGTTTTTGTGTTGTTTTCCAGGCTATGGCAAATGCATTGTTTTTGAATTGTTTTCCAAGCTATGGCAAATGCATTTTTTTAAATATTAATTTACAGGCTATTGCAAGTGCATTAATTTTGTATTGTTTTCCAGGCTATGGCAAATGCATTAATTTTGTATTGTTTTCCAGGCTATGGCAAATGCATTGTTTTTGAATTGTTTTCCAGGCTAGGCAAATGCATTGATTTTGTATTGTTTTCCAGGCTATGGCAAATGCATTGTTTTTGTATTGTTTTCCAGGCTATGGCCAAAGCTCACCGTCTAGATGCAGACCCAAGTAACTTCATCCTGACTGAGGAGGTTTATAAAGACTGGAAGGGCTCCGAGATAAAGAAGGACATCCAGGAGAAGGTGACAAGCCGAGTCTTGGAGGATTCTGATATGGTCTTTGAGATTCAGAACCAGTGGAAGACACCAGGGAGATTCACTCTCAGAGAGAGAGATGAGGTAGGAATACAATGCTTTTATTTATTCTGGAAAGAAATTCCAACTGAAGGCCTTGTCAACAAGGCAATTTGTCTCAGCCAATTTAGAGTCAGCCAATTGGATTGCATGCACAAGGAACACTTTGGTAGCCCAAGAAACATGAAAGAGGGAAATATAAGGTCCTTGATGTTGCAGATTTTGTAACTTTGAACTTTGCGCGGTAAATCTTAGTCACACAGACCTGTATTACATAAGTATGACCCATTTCACACTTATACTGCGATTGGCCTTGTGGTTTACACCAAACAGAAACTCATATGAAGTCAGCACCAACTCTCAAATTTGTCAAACATGTGCAGTCTTAAATATTTGTTGTATTATTAGGAATTCAACACAAATACAGCAGAAGTAGGAATATTTCTTACTTGGCGTCACACAGTGCAAAGTAACCATCTTAACAGGCAATGACGAATCATGTTTTTATGCACAATAACGCGTTATGCATAAACACCGCTTACTGCACAACAGGACTTTATGAAATTCCGTGTATGATTGGTATGTGAACCACATGTCTGTGTAGGATAGTTAGCATGCTTGACACCGCTCTAAGCAGAAACCCAAGTTGCCCATAATAATGACATATTTCCGGAACTGTGTACACACTTGAAAGCGAGTCATCTTTGTCTCCATGTATCTTATATAGCCTGCTGTATCACAGTATCTACCTAATATGAAGGCAGCCATGAGTAGTGTGGTGAGTGGTGGAGGCAAAAAGTCAGGCTTCAAACGACTGACCAGTATGAAGAACAAGAAGTCTAACAAAGAAGCCAAAGACAAAGAAGGTTCTCAACTAAGTCTCTCAAGTAAGCTTAGAAATGACAAAATACACAAATTGAATAACATGTTGACTGCCAAAGTTATTTTTCTTAAACCTTGTAAAGAATTAGTTGCAGAGTGGTGGTCAGAAAGAAGAGAAGGATGAGGACCATCTAGTTTCATCATTCACAAAGATGTCATGTACAGGGAATTAACTCTCTTAGAGTGGAACACAACAACATTTTTCATCAGGACATGAGGGTGTAAAAGCGTTTAACTTGTTCAAGTTATGATCAGTAATGATACAAACAATTTTTGGGTCTTTTCAAGATCAACACAACCACTTTCATGTTTGATTACATTTCGTCACTGTTTTCACAAAGAGGCAGTTTTGCCCCAGCAGCCAAACTTTCATATTTGGAGAAAATCGCGTTTGAAGTTAAGCTATTTTTGAAATCATTGACACTGTTTGCCATTCAAAACGTTGAGATTTTTCCAAGCATTGATGAAGTGGAGATCCTCAACCGTGCAAATATATTTTTCAAATATGAGTTGAAATATGTAGTTCAATGTAAAAAATGGCAAATCTAAATGTAGCTGTTTGTGAAAATGCAAAACACATCCTTTGATTACCCTACTTTCTATATGTAACCGCAGGTGCAGCTAAGAAGTCTGCAACTCTGCCAAGAGACTTTAAAGCAGAGGATTTCAAGGCAGAGATTGAGAAGATGGAAGAGACAGAAAAGAGTTCTTCAC
>CM021536.1:9017911-9043219 GCA_010994315.2 Pisaster ochraceus | reverse complement strand
GAGGATTAAGGTTTAGGGTTTGGGCTGAGGTTGGGAGACAAGATGAACATTGACATTTGAAACAACACCACATAGATTAATAGTCCTTCCTGGTTTTATTTCAAAAGAAACCTGCATGATTCCAAGAAAAAGGTCACGCTTGATACTGTAGTTATTATAACTCTTAACTTCTGGCTAAAATTTACATTGCATACAATTTGATTTGCAGTTGACCATATGTTTAATAAACATTTGTCATGAACAAACAGACCATCATAATGAGGCGCTCAACTATTTTAGCTTATTCTAACCAAAATAATGGAGAAAATCTACACTCATGTACATTTACAATCAATAAAAAATATAGCTTGTTTTAAGCAGATACTTATGGAGTTGAATTTGTTGGTGTGATAGGCATGCATATACTTATCAATAACTTGGACAATGACTGGCAAGTGGGAGTGCTTGTCAAGTTTGCCAACATAAACTACAACAAGGAAGGAGTTGGCAAGAGTGCTCATTTACTCTTACAGTTGTGTATATATATGTAGAATTAATCCTGACATTCAGATATGATTCTTGAACCATTAAAAAACCAAAACACACACAAACTGACAGAATTAATGTTAAGTGTTTGTTCATGTTTGTTTACTCATATAAATAAATACAAGGAAGGAGTTGGACAAGTTTGGTGGTTCACCTTGACAATTAAAAAATAAAGTCACTATGTTATTATACACCTATTTATTATGGGAAACAAACTTAGATTAACATTCTACGAGAATACTGGTTGATACTTGATGCCTGACAAAGTTACATATTACACTGTGCATTACAAACCTACCTAGACAACTCAAACTACATGTAACACCTCTGTCAGTATTGGAAACTACATGTAACACCTCTGTCAGTATTGGAAAATACTGTAATCTGATGTAACGCCAATATTTTAACTATAACAGTTTTACGTGATTTGCAGAATTGTAAACTGAAGACATAAAACAAGTTTGCTGGATCTGTTACATTAACAAATTATTACAAAGGTATAGGTTATGGAGTAAATCTTTATTGTAATAAGCCAATGCTGTGACATACCCTTGGATGTAACAAACCCAAATCATGTTTTGTCAGTCAAGTACCCTTACATACAATCGTCAAACCATTGGAAAATGCTTAAAAGAAATAAAACCTAGGATTAGTCGAGCAAAAACAAAAACATCCAAGAAACTGAAATGCATCAACCTTACTGAAAGCTGCCCTGAGAGCTTTGTTCTAATTAACTCTTACAGCTGTGTCCAAGTAGAAACAATCCTGACATTCAGAAATGATTCTTGAACTATAAATAATAATACAAAAATAATAATGATAATAATAAAAAACAACCACAACTGTCAGAATTACTGTTTCTATGAAGAATGGTTTCAATTTCCTGTAAACAAAGAAGTTCTAGGGTGAGAAGAAATAACTAAAACTAGATGAGCTCCTGGGAGTTGCTTTATGCAATCAACACTCTTTGGCAAAATTGAGCTGAGGTTAGGTACAGACAAATGGAATGGTGGATGGCAAGAGAAGCAAGGGAAGACACAGTAGGAAGAACATCAATTGGTAGACTCAACTGAGCTTAAATTCAGAATACTGCTTACTATGGTTTCTTGTGCTATTCCTTCCCCTTTTTCTGCTCACATTTCTGCTCTAGCAGTGCAAGGAAGAATGTTTAGTAATGTGAAGGACTTCATGGTCATGAACACCAGTAAAATACCCTTAAATAAAGTTGAAGTTTCTGCTAGAGTTACTGTTTGGGACAAGCAGAGGCATGACTGGGCACACCGGTTCAATCGAACAAATCAACTGAACTGAATGCTGGGACATGATCACTGTTGCCAAACTGCATGACACCCAATAATGATGACGTCTATGTATCAAGTATTATCTTTGAAAAAATCATTGATATAAAATTGTTATAACAAAATAATAGTCTCATACAAAACTTGGATTTCCACCTTACTATATAGCCAGTTTGGCTGAAGATGTGCAGTGTATGGCAAAAGCTAGATGGATTACAAAAACGTTTTATTGGGATAAAATATACATTTTAAAATCATAATTTCCTCCAAACTCAAAGCACTAAAAAGGCGATTATTCAGTACAAGATGACCACAGCCTCAATTTAACCTCAATGACTACAATGTGTTAATTTTAAAGCTCACATGTATGTAACCAGAGATGCACCATCACTTCGAGGGAGGGGATGATAAGTCCGCCCCCCCCTGACCAAGACCTACTCTTTTGCACCTTGCTCAGCTTCTATTCTTCTGTACCTTGTCTTGAAGAAGGTGACCAGTAACAAGCAAGAAACCACAGCATAGCCACAGAACACATACAAGGGTACTGAAAAAAAAAATTAGAATGAGACATGCAAAATGTTCATGCCTGTAATTTTCTTGATGAATTGGTACATGTTGGTCAGCCCAATCCCTAGCGTTTTGTAATTTATCCCTCTGATTAGGCTTGTTTTCAAAGAGAAATATCTTTTGGAAACATATTTTGTCAAATCCTTATATTTTAAAGCTGTTATCCTTATCACTGCAATTTTGATAATGCATATGATTAAAAATGGCTCCCATAAATGCTAGCCAAATGTATCTTTGTGCAATAAAAATACACGGAATGGATGTTTTTCTCAGCATGGAAATGTAAGGTGGTAGCAGACTTACCAGATAAATTCATCATTCCTGGAAATGCACGTATGATCAGAGCAATGTAAACATGGGCAAACAACCTGTTTCTGCTGCCCCCTGTCATATTGGTCAGTGGTGGATCCAGAAGGTCAAGACGAGGTATTAAAACCTCCTAACCCCCCGTAATATTATTACATCGCTTGTTGTTACATAGCCTGTTTATTTCTTTGCACACTGGATCAGTGGCAGCCAGAGCCCATGGCGAATGCATCTCACTCTCTCAACCCCATACATCTACAAATGACTCTGTGGATCTGCCCCTGACATGTTCTCTGGTGTCTATGCAAGTCAGGAGAACAATATGCGGTAATAAGCTAAAACGATCACAAGAAATCAATCCAACTCTTGACTAACCTGTCATATGCGTTATATAAATAGGCGTACTCTCTGTTGTCTCCATCGTTGACATGGAGGTGACATTGTCAGCAAATGTCACCGGTGTCATGGTGCCTTCAGACTGCGGTCCATCAATGGGAACACACTGCTGAGCAGGCACGTCGTCTATGTTGAGAGGCTGGGCTAGAAACTGACCAACCAGGATAAGAATGATGCCTTGAAATTGCCTAGAGGTTATTAAACAAAGTATGGACAAAATGTACGGTCACTTTTGTAGAAGGAGGGTCGAACAACAGCGCTTCACAAAAGCATAGTACTTGACTCTTTCTTTGAACCAACATTGCAATAAGTAAACAACCATCCTTGTAAGGGGTCCTGATCAAAATGCATCGTTTTTTTCAAAGACATTTTGTCAAAACAAAAGTTTTGAAGCTGGAATCCTGGTATTTTTTAACCGGACAGTGAAGCAATTAAAAACATGTTCAATGACACTGTAAAATACAGGGTCTCTTTTTGCAAATTAATTTTCTCAAAATCTGCAATGTCATCAAAGTGAAATTAATTGTTGAATATTTTACATTGAACAGTGACAGCAGCAACATTCTAAAAATGGCTATACATGGTTGTTATCTACCCACCCTGATATCTGAAGTAGTCCTGCGCTGGTCCCTTCTGCTACGGGGTAAGTGCATTCAACTCCAAGTTCCAAGGCAATAGGAAAGAGCGCAAAACCAAAAAATCCAAATCCAACAGCACCCACAGCAACGCCGATGCCCAAATATGCAAAGTGGGTAAACTGCATTAGGAGGGATGGGTAGAATCACACATAAATACACTGTTAAAAATACTGGATCATTAGTGACACTCATGCAAAACACAAAGTGAAATTTCAAATTTCAGACATTCATCACAAAATTATTCCAGAATGTTGAAATGCTTTCAACAATTTGGCCAGTTCAAGACAAATGTCAATGAACAAAATAAATTGCAATGTCAAAACAGACATCTTACAGCAAGAACAACATCTTTATAAATTGAGACCATTTTAACTGCATCATGCAAGTTGCACTAGAAAAAAAACAACACATTATTTCGTTGTATATAACACTTGATGTTTATGGTCTTACCACTGTCATAACAACGCAAAGCAGAACAGCTAGTGTGAATGAAATCTTAGTTACTGGTGTGAAGGCTTTGGTTCGATCTACAATAAGCCCAGACATTACAGCACCAACCAGACCAAAAGCTATCATTAGAGCGCCTACCAAACCAGCAAAATCCTGAAGCAGAAAAGAGAACAATGTTTTAGTCATTTTATTTTATCTTATTACACATCCAAAAACCAACAATAACATTGACGAATAGGAGATAATTGTGCAAGGACTAAAAACCAAATCCACTTGCAAGCTCAGTCTGAGTCGGAATTGGGTGGGATTTGAACCAGGGTCTAGAGGCACTGAGACGAAACCACTGAGCCAACCTGATTGCCAAACTGATTCATCTTGAAGTAGAAAGAAGTCTCATAATGTAACACGAAGCACAAGAGTGGAACGCTGTATGGTGTATTATTGGTTGGCTTCACCAAAACTGTCATAGATTACTTTCCCAATCAAGTATCAAATCCTATTTAATAAAGGGGCACTGTGTTTACAATATTATAATGGATTCAATTGTTTACATCCCCAAGGGCTGTTTTATTGTTCCTTCTACTGAACTCTTCTTTTGTGGGTTATCAACTCAAAGCTTTGATCAGTGTACTCTTACGGTCTTCAACAAAATGCAGAAAATTGGTGTTACCTTGACCACTTTGCCACCATCCCTGTCAAGTTTCTCGAGTGTGATTGCAATTGTGGATCTCATCATAACTGAGGGATTTGTTTTATTATTTGCATAACAGTCTCGAATTTGATTACTAAAGTGTCACTGTAAAAAGGAAAGTAACTGCCCCATAATAACTTGATTGTCTGGCAAGTCAGAAACTTGAGTCAAAGTTTCTGAATGAGTGTGTCTCAAAGGTAAAGCTATGGCCTTATGGCCAAAAGGCATCACCCATCAACACTGTTCTTGCTACAAACTTCCATAAGCATAGCCCAAGTTGCTTGATTTCGACTTGGCTTGACACACTAATTTCTGTCTTCATCATCTGACAACCATCTTTGTCAAATTCCCTGTGTGTGACAACACTTATGGATTATAAATCTCTTCATGCCAAACAAGGCACAGGCTACTGTTCCTTCCCGCCTCAGTTTGGTTTTCATTTTTTCGAACTAGAGGAATTGTTAATGGTTGTAGCATGCTAAAAAATAACAGATTTACATGCATCAAATATTGAAAACGTTGAAAGACATCTTTTAAACACACGCACACACATACACAATATTGGAAGAGCGTCAATGTTGGGTTGAAGTAAGAAAATTGAAGATTAACGTGCCAGGGCTCTACCTCTAACTGGGTAAATTTAAATTTATTTGACCTGAACGGAATTGGAACCTGTGACCTCGGTTACCCGAGTTCACAGGTTCCAATTCCGCTCAGAGGTCACAGGTTCAAATTCCGTTCAGGTCAATTTTTCTTTGTTCAACCCCAAATAAATTTAAATTTACGCAGTCAGTTGCTCTTGTGTTTTTTTACTTGAGATTTAAAATAAAAGTTTACGACTTTACTCACATCATTGTAGCCGATTGGACAAACAATCTGTTCTAGGAAGGTGCTCAGAGCATTAAACAACCCATATCCACCTCCAAATGTTAGGAAGAGTAGCATGAAAGGAACATTCCCAACACACTAGGAAATAACAACATCAACAATATTCAAATGGTTATACAATGTCATTGGAAACTAGTGAGATCATTACCAGGGCCCATACCAGGTCCGATGTTGATATGTGAATCATGCCCTTAGCAGAAAAAAAGAAAGAAGAAAAAAATAAGAAAAAAAATATATAATAGCAGGTCATCGGCTGCAACAAAGTAAAATCAGCGTGCACACCATCCATTGTGCTTTCATGCAAGTTAATTATTTCAGTTTTAAGAAATATTTCAATGTGTTTTTGTGTATGTCACTTTATTAAAAAGATAAACTCGAACGAAATCACTAAACCAAATTTGACCCTTTATTTTTGTTTATGTGTTTAGTTATTATTTGGTCGTAAATATGAAGTTTTCTGCGCTGCAATTTTGCTGAAATTTGATCAGAAAAACTAGCCCCTTTTTCCACTTTTTGAATTAGTGTTCTTTGTCGCCGCTGGCGGCGCCCTCGTATTTTCGGAACCAATACGTCATACTGCGAACTGGTAAAGACTGTTTATCTTCGTCTCTATGCGCTTGTCGTTGGTTTCTTTGGATCGTCTCCGATTTCTTCATTTGTTTTCAATAACGTGTGTAAGCTTGTATCATGCCGGGCATGTCGGTGGATTCAAGAAACAGCAAAAAGAGTTCTTAGGTTATTGTTTTCTTTCATTTTTCGAGGAATACAGCGATGCTTTGTTAACAACTCTCGAAAGGATTTCAAGTTGTCAAAATGGTCATTGAATGTTTATGATGAGGAAGGGCTCACCGAAGGGGACATAATGGGAACAAATACCAAAAACAGAAATAATTTGATTTCACTAGAAACGATTTATTTTGTGCTCTCGAAATCATTTTGTTTTAATTTTGGTCAAAATCAGTTTGTGCTTTTGAAACTATTTCGCTCAAAATAATTTTGAACACTCCGAATCATTTTGTTTGTGCGTTTGAAATAATTTATTGCACAGTGTTGTTTTGATTCTTAGGGTTTTTCGTGAAACTCTGCCGTGTAATCGTTACGCACTCGTTTACCTTTCTACAACAAAAACTGATAATGTTAATTTCGTTCAAGTTGATCTTTAAAATCCATTTGGTCACTGAAAGTGTTTGGGCAAACTTTATAAAGAAGGGGTCCCAAAGTAGCGTAGTTGATGATTACAAATCATGGTACTGCAGGAATGATCAATCAACTTTATGCAAAGTAACTGGCGTCAGTCAGAAGTCTTAGGGGGGAAATTTACAAAGTTACACGGTAAACAAAAGAACTTCGGCCAAGAATGTAAAAGGAAAATGAATTGTCTACCTTCTTTAATTATCCTTTTGGGGTAACTCTTAAACATTTTCTGATATATAATTTACCTTTTTGAGTCCAGACAGAAATGTCTCATGCTCTCTCGCTGCACTTGCTGAGGGTGGGGTAGGGGGTGCACTTTGGCACACACCCAAAGTGCACATCGCACATGCAACTGCTGCCGGTAGGATGTAAACCCATAGCTTTACAATAATTTCAGAAAAGAAACTGGTGTTACTTTACTTGAAGACAATCGTGGGAGAAGTCTCTCTTTTTTTAAGTTAACGTATACAAGTCATTTAATAATTCAACAGAATGTGCTTTTGCTGTAGGTCTTAAAGAAGAACAAATTATACTGAAATACCTGCCTTTTAACTCTGCTTATTTTGTACATTCGACAAGTTTTTACCGGCGATCAAATTAAAGAGTAGAGTTAAAGCTGCAGATTGTTTGTCATTAATGTTTTGAATGAGGCATATGCAGTGTTTATTAAAACCGATGAATTTAGATTGTCATACAAACTTTAATATCTGCAATGTATTTGTTAAACAAACACTGTGTCTGGCAGACTTACTCTCTCTTGTATTAAATTTGTATTTTTCCTAATCAGTCTGCCATCTCCCTGAATGCCTGAATGGATTAGTTATGAAAGTGTAGCATTTGGTGTATTGAATAGTGTGGAGAGAAAGGCAAATCGGGAAAAAGACATACCATTGTTGGTATATGTGCAGGCATAGACACGATAGATGAAGACAGTAAAAATGACACAAGAATCCCCAGCGGGTTTGACATCGAACCCATTGTGTTTGCGATGGCTCGCTGGTTCTCTGGAAACCAAACTGCAGCCAGCTTGGTTGGTGTAAACAAGAGGAACGGTTGGGCCAAGGCTGCCAAGCTTTGGCCACACATAACCACGATGAAGCGACTGTCTTCAGGAACTGCAGGAAGGGTGCTCAAGAATCTCAAAATGATGCCGAGAAGATTGACCCAAGAACCTATAAGCATCTGCAGATATCATATTGTAAACAAGTTCAGTTTAAAGGCAGGTTATAATGTTGGTCATTGTCAAAGACAGTATCCTCACTTGGTGTATCCTAAAATATGCATAAAATTAGTCATCGAAGTTTCAAGAACATAATGAAAGAAAAGACCACTCTTGTTACTGTGTATTTTCAGACCTCTGAGAAAGGCTTCATGCCTGAAGCCTTTCGCAGATTCAATTTTGTTGGTCGGAAGTTACCCTTTTCTCAAAAACTACATTGCTTCCAAAGGTGTCGTTTCTAACAAAACTTTGTAGTATCAACAGCTCGCAGTGCTCTTTACCGAGTAAGTTTGTATGGTCATTAATTTTTGGAGTAATTACCAAAGGTACACCCTCCCTTTAAGCTACTACTCAAAGGTGATTCTCTGCACTTTGTTGTAGATTTGAAAAGAGGAAACAACAGGCTTTAAGCAGGTTAATTTCTTATTTAAGAGGTTTGTAGGAACACCATGGATCTTCCCTTATAAGTGGTCGCTCTAAAAAGAACTGGTGATTCAATAACTCCAGAAATTCATGTCAACGTAGACGAGGGGTGATTTAAAAACCAGTTACTTTAAACATCAACGTTTAGTGATAGCCACAACGTTCTTGGCATTTCCTTGTTCAAATGATTTGAAACTATCCTTCCTAACTGACGTTCTGCTTCAAAATTAATTGGTATCGGTTTTCGTTGGAATTGAAACGAGATCTGGTAAACTTACTCCAGTACGGATGCCGAATGTGTCTAATACCCAACTAGCGAGGAACCCAAAGGGCACTGTGACAATCAGGTATATTAGAGATAACCAGTTAACGTCATCTGGGGTTACATTGTAGTAAGCAGCTGTTATGTTGGTGATTGCTGCAAAACAGATCCATGCCTAGAAATAGTTCAAAAGAATCACTTTTAGAATTATGTATGTGAATTTCATAAGTTTAGTTCATTCCCCATAATTAAATAAAATATGTTATTGTATACACACACTTAACAATCCACCCACACATAATAATATAATAAACATGGACACACACCCACACACACACACACACACACACGGTTGTCGACCTCATTACTATAGATGACTTTTCTTTGTACTCCCGTTGTTTGATCCTTTGTGTGTTCTTCTTTTTTGAGCGACATCCCAATTGGTTTTATAAACGAAGGCAAAACAAGGAAGTCTGCGCTCTGTCAAATTGATTATGAAACATAATCACATGACACTAATTATTTTAGTTTTGGAGTCTACATGCTTTATTTCAAGCCTACCTGTAAGTTTATCTCTTTTTTATAGAACTGTTTAGTCTTATGAGCAAATTCTTCACTAATAAATTTGCCAACAATAAAAAAATAAGTTTTAAAAAACCCATAATAAATGGATAATTGTGGGTTGGTAAAACGTATGTATCCTTTCTTTTGCATTTAAACTCTTTTTATTTATTTAGAAATGGTACAAAGACTTGAAGACAAGGCAATTTAATGGCCACTCAAGGTTGTGCTACAAAACAGGGATAGGAAACAGGAACATAACAACAGAAAAGTCATGTTTGGTGTAAGTTTCGGTTTTTACGGTCGTTTGTATACCATGTAAAGCTGCCGAAAGGCCTATGGTAGATATAAAAAATATATAAAAATACATAATAATAATAATAAAAATAATAATTATATATTGATAATAGAAGGTTTTTTTTCTGTAAACCCCGACAATTTTAAATGTATACGTATTTTATGTCCTAAGATTTAAAACGATTTAAAATCTCAACGTTAAAAACAACAACAGTTTTTGATCGATGGTGGCTTGATAAGCAAAATTTATGTATAATCGACTTTTTTTCAAACTGAACAACAGGGCAATTGTACGCCAACTATTATCTACGCCAATTACCAATGTTCCAGTAGGCCTATTTGTTTCTTGGTTTTAAACTCACTCCATTTGTTAGCATTAAATTAACATTGCAATCTCAGTTTTAATTTGCTGGCTTGCATTTCAGCCTAAATACAAACTCATAACTCGTCCATCTTGACCATCGAAGTTCCACTTCTTACAGGTACTGTTGGTACGGTTGGGATTGGTTTATGTCAACTTAATGCTGATTTATAACCAAATCGTCATTAAAGATACAATAAAAGTCATCTGTGACAGTTTCAGTTGTAAGAATGTCCGAACCCAACCACATTCATCGGAACTTTGAATCTTCAAAACTCGAGTTCAAAAAAACTTTATTGATTTATAGTCAACAGGGCATTTCAGATGAAACCATTTCAACAATAGTAAGCTTTCAGATATAAATCTCACCTTTTTTTTGGGGGGGGGTGGGTATGGGGCTATTTATACCAAAGTAGTTCTTTGACTACCATCAAAGCGATCATGCAGAGTATTACATACCATTCCTACAGCTTCAAAGGAAATTGAGCTTCAAATAGAAAAGATAACAAACTAACAACTTCAGATGTTGCATAAATTCCAGTGGGAGACCACAAATATTATAAAATGGGGGTCGTGGGTTCGAGTCTTGTACTAGTGTACCCGTGGATTTTGTTTTTCCCCAGAAATCGGAATTCACCGAGTATTAAGCGCTTACACATCGGTAAAACTATTTTTCTTCTATTTTATAATGACACTTATCAAAATTCCCGATGTAATTATTTGTCTTGTTTTTGTTTACAGGTTCCATGAGTTAGAACATGTGTATATTGATTACGTGAAGATTTGAATTAATGTATTATTCCACATACCAATCTCAGCGTTAAAATTACAGACAGACAAAATTATCAGCAAAAAACAAACCACAATGAATACAACAGTGATGACAAAACCGAACAGACAAAACAATAATTATACTCAAAATTTGCCATACAAAAACATAAAAAGACAAAAGTTCAACATCCTAACAAAAATAACACTAAATTCACTCTCTGTTAACGAGCCCGTTGCTATAGTGCCAGCTGACCTCCACAGCCCTTCACATTAAATCAAAACAAAAAGTGATAAGACGAATTTTGAGCCATAATGATGACGACCCGTTACTCTTGCGTTGTTACAGCTTACTGTGAGATCAAAGTCCATTCAATTTTAAAATATCCTTGTTATTGATTAACTCGACCATGTAGTCATAAATGTTTAATCTTTTGAGATGACTTTACTATTAATTAATATACAATATGTAAATACATGTATGTGAGTTTGCAGGTGTGATTAGGTAATCGGTCCCGGTGATAAATAAATATGTAAATAATACTGATCTTAAGGTGTGGCAAGGTTTGGGTTAGCATTCAATATTGAAATTGTTTTATACTTTAGCAAGCACAAAAAACACAAATCAGTTGCCAAGTTGACATTAAACAAATCTAATAAATATTTTCCTGTTATTGCTTGGTGAAAGATTAAAAATGAATAATAAACGAAACAAATGATAAATGAAGTAGGATTTAAAACTGCTTATCTGAGCCAAAGGTTTATGGTTACACCATGTGCATCAAATATGACTCTTTGGGTTGTGGTGAAAGAATTGTGAGATACCATTAGATGCCCAACAATACTCATGTTACCGGAAAAATAGAATCTATAGATAGATAAATCAATCAATTAGGGTGAACCATTAGGGTGAACCATGGGTGAACAAATACTAGAGCGGGAATTCAACCTGCGCCCTCATGATTGAGGTGTGCGGGTTGTTATCGTAAGACTAAGAGGTCCCAGGTTCAAATCCCGCTCCAGTCCAAGTGTTTGTTTGTTTGTTTGTTTGTTTGTTTGATTGTTTGTTTGTTTGTTGGGTGTTGGGGTGTTGGGGTGTTTGTTTGTTTGTTTTTGTTGGGGTGTTTGGTTGTTTGTTTTTTTCACCCAAAGTTGATTTAAATGTGCCCATGTGATGAAAAGTACTAATAAAGTTGAACGTTGTTTATGCACATAAAATGAATTTATGGCGTTCTGTGACCATTATATCGGTGAGGCCATCCCATACACCGCAGTAACTGTGACACAGTGACTTTACGTCTCTGTATAATATTCTGCCATCACTTCTATCCAGGTACTATAACAATAATTCCTATAATCTACTTATTGACGGATATAATGTTACCCCCATTTACTTTCCCTACTAGTGGTTTATATGAATGAAACAGCGAGTAATAAACCACAAGGGAAACTGATAAACAGATAAACAAATAAATACATTGACAGGGTTTTGATATTATTGACACTGCCTAAAATTAAGAATTTGGTTTAAAAATATGATCTGTGAATTGAATAATGCCCCTTTAATATTCCCGTATAATCCACTCGAATGATGATACGTAGGCCTATACTCACCATGGCGTTTGAAAAGTTGAGAGCGGCGAGCGTTGCAAGTACATACCACCGGCTTTTGTACAATGTGTACGGGTGTCTACATCCATCCTCTGCGCTATCACTTCTGTGATATTTTAACGAACTACCTCGGCCGTTTTTATTTTCAAATGATGCTAGTGGGATCTTTCCGGTTGACATGTCGATTCACTCTGCCTACAAAATGTACACAACTGGTTGCGAATAACAAGTCTCGTATTTGTAGGAAAACGTTGGTTTATATAGAATACATTCTGACGACTCTGTACATAGCTTACATTAGTTTGTTTAAGCACATGTAAACACAGTAGTGTACGAAGCCACGTGCAGAACATACAGCCGTACAATTTATGAATGAACACCTATCACTTGCCATCAGCCACTCCCAGTTTTATATGTGGACCTTTCGACTTACTGTTTCGCACACTCTCTTCCAAAAACCTGCAGTCGTTTGACATAAAATAAATAACAGTGGCTAATGGTACACGTACGTGTACGGTGGACGGTGACACGCTTGAGTGAAGCGACAGAATAATAATGGCAAATGCATTCTTTGTTACTTTATGAATGAACGCTAAACAAGGCCCTAGTGTTGATGTAGCCTTCATTCAAGGTTGGTGTACCACCTGCATGGGTTGTGACACGAGTGAAGACTAGTCTGCGCCGTGCTCTATTGTGCATCGCACAAATTTTGTGGCCGATTGGACCCTATTGAATTGTCTCCCTCTCGTAATACATTTTTACTGCGGCACTGTAATACCCGAGCACATTCTCAAAGCCTAAAAGGCTACAATCCAAGGGTACAATTCAAGGCACAGCTTTTGAATAGTATATTCATTCACGTCACACACTCAGCAACGTGAGTTACCCTAATATAATAATTGTTTACACCACCAGTCCATTGAGCATGGCACCACGCCAATAATGTTATTTGCATGACACATTTATAACGGGCAAGAGTGATCAAGTAGTACTGCAAAGCAAACAGTTTATGCAATATTACATTGAACATGCTGCGTATTACTTTTACTTTAATTTAATTCAACTTAATTTAATCTCTTTGTAGATAGGAAACTGAGAAACCAAAACCTTGAGAAAAATTTACGAAACATATAAACGATCAAGCATTAAATCCGTTAACAAATGTGATCAAAAGCAGAAGGGATAGTTATATCCGGCAATAAAAACTTGAAAACAGAACCCCAAGCTACACTTATAAACTACCCGGCCCTTGACCCGGATCCCTGGTTCCAGGGAACCTAACCCATTTCTGGATTTCTGCGTCAGTTTCTCCCGTTCTTGGGTCATTTGAAACAGGTTCCGGGTCACACTGACCCCAAAATTAGCCCCCATGATCCGAACCCAGAACCGGGTTAATCATGACACGGGAGTAGTTTTTTTTAGTGTGGTTCAAGACGGGTTTCTAACCAAAGTTCAGAGTGTCATGTGATGTAGTCGGAGTCCAAACTTCATTTTAGTTTATTTAAAGGTCTTGAGCTTCCGGGCACTTCTGCGGGTGCAATGTGATTTAAAAAAAAAAAATCACTTTTTTCCAACCCCCAAAAACATACTGGTGGAAGAATTTCATTTAAAACGTATTAGGTAATAATTGAAACTAAAGTATAGGCTAATCTGGAGACTTATGAGAAAATAAAGAGAGATGTTACTCGACCGCCAACATCAAAGTGTCGAATTGCGAAACGCCGACTGTGTTAACGTGAACCGTTTCGACTGCACTAACAAACCGAAGTTAGGTAAACCTTTGGTAAGCCTAACGATTCGAATCGGAATAGGTGTCGAAAGATAGACCTTGTGTCGCATGGTCTTTGTGTGACGTTGAAAGGAATCGCCGGACAACGACGTCTTAATTTCGCGCGGTTTGGGTACCGTACTATTGTTGCGCCGAATTTGCTCCAGTTTGCTTACGAGTGCGTCAAGGATCACGACGACCGACGTTTAGTGCATGCATGGCATTTATGGTCATAAAGGAAAACAATTAAGAACACATACTATTTCCAAGATTTCCGAAACTGATCTTACTTTACACTGTTTAAAACCAATTGTTTATATAATACATAATTAGTAGGGGAGATGGCCTTAGCTTTCGATCCAATCCGGACCTTCGTTAGAGGGGCATAAACAAGAACAAACACAAACATATCCATTTATAGCAAAAAGAGGAGCAAAGGATTAAGGGAGAGTATCCAGAAAAAAGCGGGAAGATATAGCCAATCAGAGTTGTAAATTAACTGGCTAAGAACCAATAAGAGTGAAGAAGTGAGGACAAAGGATGGTCAGTGTGAAAGGCTGGATCACTGGACCATAAAGGTGGTACCGCATTGTAGTCATTACAATGCGAGAAGCATGAAAGGGTAGGATTAGAGAACAAGCCACATAAGAAAATGCAACTAACAATAGGAGGCAATATCAAAGTAATTATAGATTAATATATAATAAAATCATATCAATGGATGAAATGTTATTAAAACACAATGCAAGTTCTTTTTAAAAACACGAATACACGCTGTAGCTGCTATTCGAGGTGCCCGAAGTCCAAATTCTCGCGAAAACTCGTACACTCTCGAGGACAACTTAAACAATCTAAAGTCACGAGCACGCACCAATTCTGTCAATGAAGATGTACACAAACATTACGCGCTACCCTGTACACTTAACCTAACATATCATTATCCAAACTAGTGTTGTTTCGCTCTATCCTTCTAACTATTTATTTCTCCGGTACTTATTGTCTCAACTCGATCGGTAGCCACAACTTTGTTTGGTACCTCTGCAATTCAGTATTGACGTGTCTTATTGATCTTTCCTTTTTTCCATTATCTATATTGCTAATATCTCCTCACATATTCACGGCAATTCTTCGTCTGACCATCTGATGAAATAATCTTCTGTAATGGACATGATGTTTTCAAGTGCTCTAATCGCAATCCGTGTCCTAAGAAACACACCTGATGGAATAACTGACTTGATCCAAAGAACAACGTTATTGATCCATATAAGCCTAACAGTACACATTCAGCACACAAACCCACGTCTTGCAGTAAAAGTAAATGCATTGCACTGTAGCCACAGTAACTTGAAGTCGTGGACTGTTACATCCTGCTGTGTGGCTATTATGAAGGCGGGTGCTAAGATCCTACTGAACAGAAATAGATAATCGATTTGGGCTGACGGAATATGTATACTGAATAAGACAGAAATACGGTAATAAAGCCAGTCATCTTTGGAGATCTGTGGCGTCTTCTTCATGTCAGCTTTCTTACGTCACTTTGAACAAAAACCCGACTGGATAATAGGACAGGAATTGAAAGACGAAATACTTAAATGCCCATGGAGTAAGAAGAATTGTCTGACTTAAGCTACAAGCAGTAACATCTTGCAAAAAAACAATAAGAAGGTAGTCGTCTAACTTGTCGTGAAATATTGTAAATTTTGCGTTGACATGGAGCTGTAATGGAGGACCCATTCCTAAGAACAGTGAAGTGGTTAAAAAGTCCCAATAAGTTAACTGAGCATTCGATGTGAACTTGGGTTTTTTGGGGGGTGGGTGGAGAAACCACTGCTTAAATATGTCTTTCAGTAAGAAGACGCCAACTCCAGCGTTGTCTATGAAGCTCAGCGGCAACTACGGGAAGCTCCCCAGCGATGCGATCGTTGGTCTAGACCGCCGGGATCTCCCGCCGAGCTTACGGCGTAAAGGAAATGGACTGAACACTAGTCCTGGTCGACAGGTTCCATCTTACATGCAAGGTACTCAGACATCGCAACGGAAGGATTTGGGGATGAATGCGAAGAGGATGACTAAACCGACAGAGACCAAGGCAGAACATGGAGATCTGGAACTAAAGGGTTACGGAGCCCCAACGAAGCTACCGTCGTTCTACAAGAACTCACAACAACCGAAGCAAGTGCATTCAGCAGCGCAGCCCGGAAATGTTTCAAATGCACCGTCGCAGAAATCTACAACAGGTTACGTACCGTTAGACATCGCCAAATCACGGGAGGTCACAGCAAAAGAGTTGGCTCAAATTAACAAGTCTTGCCGGTATGTAAGACGAAAGGGTAGCTTGGTCGACCCACCACCTTTCTACTACAAACGATGAAGAGGAATCGATGGTCAGATGATGAAGATATTGGACTTTGAATAGAAGTAGCTTGCTTTATATTATAATTTGACCGTCAGGTATTGTATTACTGATTTGATTAGGGATGCTTCACTTTTGACCTACCTAACTTGACTTTATGAAAAATAGCAATCGATGGGTCAAAACTGAGACATTAGCATGAAGCTCTCTTTGCGATTCGTAAAGCGAAATGCAAAACTGTGGTTTAGTCTATAATGATATGATTGTCAAGACTGTGAAAGTTGTTTATGCGGCTTGATGGTGCGCCATTTTGAATTTCACAATGTAGTCACTGTAGGTGGAGGGGATTGTAAACCTTCCAGCACACCAGTTTGGCTTTTAAGAATTATAAAAAGGAAAAAACGAATCAGAATTGGCGTGTGGCCGATTATACTAGCAATAATAGTTATATTTTACGTTTACGTGGTACTTTGTTGGATATCCTTTTTAGGCGGTTCGTACTAAGTAACATCAACTGCGGCAATACCTCTTGGACCCGTTATTTCATAATGTTGTTAAGCTACAACATTACCTTGTCTTTAAACGAGGATATTTACCAGGAGTTTACTTTTCAGGGAAGGGGTCAATCTGAATCGTTTGGAGGAAGCACGTGAACTTCAGAGGCATTACAAGTTTCTCTTTTTATTTTATTTTTTCAATACATAAATTTGTGAATTTGACTTTTATTGGGCTTTCAATTGTTTGGCAACATGCATATATGCCTTGAGGAGTACTCCAATGTTCATGTCTAACATTTTTTTATTTGATTAAATTGTCAAACTAATTACTATTATTGTTTGCGTTTGGCACTTATTTTAATATGGAAAAAGATTTGGTATGGTTGCTGAAAAGAAAGAGAGAGAGTATTTTCTAATTGATCATTTGAACTGTTGTGAAATGCAATGGAATGGGACTTTCTGGAAGGATGGGTGAGGGGGTAAACTAATTAATAATTTTGAGAGAGTTGTGCACTAATGGGTGTTTTTGCTGAAACAGCTGCAGTACATGTGCTTTCCTAAAGGGTTTTAAACGATATTACCGGGACAACGTCATAGGCACTTTTCCCATTTTTGTGTGTTTAGTTTGGGATACTGTAACATGATCTAGCCTTGCCGTTATTCAAGCTGATTTTATTGAGATACTAATATCGTACTAACTTAATTGGATGATGTTTATCCATGACTTACAGTGACACAATGTACCGTACGGAGATATTAAAATCACGTCTCTGCCACCCAATGATGTTTACTTTCCATACGTTGTTTTTTTGGAGAGGACTCGACGACGTGCGTTTTTAAATGACCGACCTAAAAATCAAGTTGCGTTTCTTACACTTTCAACAAATGCAGCTTTTGAAGAAAGGACAAATAAGTATGCACACACGCCTTTCATTTTCATAAAGGTATACATTTCTTGGCGTGTTGTGCACTTTCAACATGTGTACAGTATGTATACATACAAAATAAAAATGATGACATTCAAACTTCTGACTTTAACGGCCCCATTCAATAGTAAGACCGTACTGGTAGCTATTCCCGATCGTCTGGTCTCCTTGCCGTTCCTATGTCATTGATTAATGTCGGGTGGGCTGACTCTAAGTCAAACAAAACTTTGCCCTTTTATAAAACATAAAACAGGTTTTGTTAGTCTTTGGAATAAAGAGGATTTAAAAAGCTGTTATCTTATTAATCTCAAATGGGATTAAAGTCAGCTACTCCCAAGATATGAAGAGCTTGAATTGTTAGGCACCGTTAATGACCGTGCAAGTTACGGACGGTAACGGGTGTTCATGTAACAGAAGAGCAACACAGATTAGCACAAGGTAAAAATTTCTCCCTTTTAAATTTTGTTTTGTTTGTTAATGTAACAAAATGACAAAGACAGTCGCAGTACTCTGAACACTTTTAGATTTGAATAGTTGAGAAGTATGTGTTTAATAACTGGTTTTAAGCTACCATTTTGTGCTTATCCGAAGTCACCACGGTTGGTCTTCCACCTTAAACATACCTTTTCCCGAATGTTGCTGATTCTAAATCAGAAAAATGCCCGTTTTGCTTTTCCCAGCCAGTTTACAGAGAAAATTGATTTAGACATGTTAACTTATTATTGCTTGAATCTGTTGGTGGTGAAACTTGGACAGGAAGATATGCTCTGACAGCTATAATAATTATAATAAAACTGTGTACCTGCTTTCGAAAACGCCAGTACTAACCACAATAAAAACAGGTGCACATGTACAGTTTCTTGAAAAGTACAGTTGATAAAATCAGTGTTTTGTTTTGATTTTGCTTTCATGTTGAATGATTATCATCAACAAAAACATTAGGCCTACAACCTCAATTAAGAAATCAACCCTGCACTTGTAATTATTGTTTTGCTCGACCTCACAAAGAAAAATAACAAACCCTTTCTCTCTTATAATTACTTAGATAATAATTCCTCACGATGGAGCGTCTTCAACAGTTGTACATGGTTGCTATAGTAACCAGCACTATTCTTGGGCTAACTCTTGCCCGTCCCTCCCTTGCTCCCTTCTATCGGGCTGAAGAGAGGTTGATAGATGACTACATCGTCGTCTTAAACGTAAGGAAATTAAATATGTGTTAGTCATACATTATTGCATTGTCCACAAAATGATGTCATTATTGCCGCTTCACTCCTTTTTCCTTCAAAAAAAGGCGTGACAGTTGAACTGCGGTTTTATTGAGCTGTGTATAATTAACGTAACGCAGAAACAGTATACGATTATTGCACGTTGTGATGGCGTACCACGTTTTGTCCATCCTGGTGGGCAATGGCACCAGACGAAGGGTGCCATTGCTCCCAAGAGGGTATAAAAACCATTGGAATCCATCACACCTTGCAACAATTGATTTACATCTCATGGTAATAGATTGCAGGAGGAGGGGAAACAAACAATACACAGTGGCATACATTATTTTTCTTTATCAATATCTCTGTTGAACATCGCATTTCGTTGTTTAGTTGAACGAATCCAAACACTATAATACGGAGAACGTTAATCAAACTACATAGGACCACCGATTTTACAACCTCATACCCGGGGCAATTTCTAATTGTAAACTCGGTGGAAACGACCAACGGTGGACAATCAAGGTAGTGTCCGTGGGGTACATCGCCCATGTACGTTGTAGCACTCTACTTGATTGGTTACCGAGTGATAACATTTTGCAATCTATTACCGTGGTTTAACAGTCATGCATGTCCCATCGGAGATGCATTTCCACGCTGCCCCAGACGTTAGCGCGATGAGACCCACATATTTGAAGGGATCATGAGAACATCACGTGATGTGGATTTTAGATGTATGGTGGCCCTGAAGAGAGAAATCGAACGTAAATGTTGACGTCAAAAATTATGACAAAAATCACGACTTGGAGCCAAGTCGTCAATTTTGCCATGAATTTTTGCATCAGATTACGACTTTGGGCACAAGGCATAAATGTTGTTGGAAATGTTTGCGTCTTCAAGACTTGGAGCACAAGTCGTGAATATTGGACGGTCGTTATTTACGACTTGGGACACAAGCCTTAACAATTATATTCACGACTTGGGGCACAGTTCGTCAATTTGATCATGAATATTGACCTGAAATGTTTATGTTCGATGTGTCTTCAGGGCCACCATGGATTTACACAGGTTTTGGCGCCTCTAGATGTGTCAATATTTTACCCCTCCCATTTTCCAACCTCCCACTCTCAACAGGATGACGTGGACGTATCTACCATAGCCCAACAGTTGTCAGTGCGGGCCGAGAGGGAAGATGTATCATTCAGGGTCAATCGATTTTTCACCAGGGTACTTAATGGTCTCCATGTCTACATGCCCAGTAAAGCTCTCAACTTAGTGAGTATACTTGATCACAAGAGGGCGCTATGTTAGTGAACGTTCGTTGTGTTTTGTAGACCAACAAGAACGAAGAAAACAATGCACAAAACGCAGTGTTAAGGACTTCAACATTTTAGTCTCGTGCCATTGATGTTTTTATAACTTTATGATCCAAAGAAGACAGTAATAAGCGGAGTTATAAAAAAACAAAACAAAATGTAAGAAAATACTATTCGTAACAGCTGATGACCCTTTTCTTTATAACCCGTGAATCATGAAGTTTTTGAGGTATTATTGTATGTATCCCTACGCTACTTTCTGCATGTTCACAATGTGTGTATGGAATATCTCACGTGCAGTAAAAGACCCTCTAAAATGGGTTTTCTATAAAACACACAAGTTACCCACAATCATTCAGTATTATAATTTACCTCTTCTTGTGGGGAATATCAAATAATTTGTATACGACTGGATAAGCATAAGCACCAATCTTTGCATAAAAGGCGTTTTTTAATGAGCTTATTATTATGGATACCCATAAACAAAAGTTTGCATACAAGTTACTCTAATTGTTGATTATGTTTTAGGTTCGTGCTCATTCTGCTGTCAAGTATGTTGAAGAGAACGGTATGGTGTATACAACTGAGACCTGGGGGCTAGACCGTATCGATCAAAGGGAGCTGCCTCTGGATGACTCCTTTATGCCAACTCAGGGTAGGGATGGTTTAGGAACCCACTAGTGTTCTGATCAGTGTCGTTAGTTGATATTATTCAACGCCGTTGTGGTGGGAAGGTTCAACCTGATGTTTGAAAACTGTGAGCCATAACGAGTTTCTTCTGTTTGACAATAGTTAATGGGGTTTTAAGACCGCAGCTGAGCCGACCCTCAGTGGCCAAACTCGCAAACATTGACGTCAATATTTCGCAATTTGGAACCAATGGGATGCCTTTTTACCGCAACCATAACTAGGATAACTATTAAAAGGTCTTGATGTCTTGCACTAGTATCACGAGGAATACTAACAGAAAATAATAATCTATGTCAACCTCACACACCTTCGTTTGGTTTGATCTATACTACAGGGGATGGCAGGGGGGTTAGCATCTACATCATAGACACTGGCGTCAGGACGACCCATGAGGAATTCGAAGACAGGGCCAAGTTTGTCTACGATGCCGTTGAAGGAGCTGTGGTGAGAAAGACTACATTGAGTGATTGAGTGCAATAAATCTAGTTTGTAATTTGGGCAAAACAAAGTATATTCCTTCCTCCCCCCCCCCCATCTCCATTAGGGTCACGTGAGCACGACCGAGACAAGTGTATTGAAGCAACGATCACCTCTTCCCAAGACATGTATTGAATTATTACAAACAGTGCTTCCGTTAACATATTTCCCGCATGGACTATATGCCCCATGTGATAGTATCGTAATGTGTATTATGCTTTTCATAAAGTGAGTTATTTAGTAAGGGAACTATCTTACTCGCATTTTGATGATTTTGACGATTAGTGTTGGATATTTCCTACCGTCTTTATCCAGGGTAATGGTAGTGACTGTCAAGGTCACGGCACACACTGTGCCGGCACTGCAGCAGGGCTTCAATACGGCGTAGCCAAGAAAGCTAACGTGTATGGTATACGTACCCTCGGCTGCCAGGGGTCTGGTACCTGGTCTGCTGTGATAAACGGTAATCCTAATTCGTATTATGTTGATATTTCGTATAGGGTAATGGCACTGACTGTCGAGGTCACGGGACTCATTGCGCGGGAACTGCGGCTGGGCTTGTGTACGGCGTGGCCAAGAAGGCCTCTGTTTATGGCGTGCGTGTTTTGGGATGCCAGGGGTCTGGGTCATGGTCATCTGTTATTAATGGTGAGAGACGAAACGAGGCTGACAAGGAATATTAGGCCGTGTCCGAAACGGCCACTTCGGCTACAGCTAGAGACTGGCAGACGCGCGCGATCTAGCCGTAGCTGCAGCCGAAGTCGCCGTTTCGGACACGGCCTTACAGTGATTTAATTCATCATTTACATCATTAGACAGTACTTTATCCTCCGTTGTGTAGGCCTACCCCTCACCAAACTGTCATTATGTCTAAAGCCAATCTGCCTATCTAAATACTTCATGTGTCCATGAACACCCTAACAATTCCCGGGTCAGACTTGACCAAGATCCCGGGTCCAGTGCCACATACTCATTTGGATCAGGATGACCCGGACACTGGTTTAAATGGGATTCTAGCTCAGATTCTGGGTAATGTTGACCCCTTTTACCTTCATTTTAACACAAATCTCGGGTCACATCCGATCCGGAAATGGTGGGACCTGGAATCGGTCAACTCTGACCGGGAGTTTTTAAAGTGTACATTGCTTCGCTACCTCTGCATTTCTTCTTCGTCCTCGTTTGTCTGTTCGCTGTTACCATTCTGTAATAATTTTTTTTTTACGATGGCCTTGTTCTTTGTCCCCCGTCCAATCGTCTATGGTCATGTTGGACGATGAAGTTGGGCCCATCACCAACCGACAATTTGTTTCGGTTCTCCACTCACGATAAAACGGACTAAATGCTAGTAAGCAATCAATTTTGTGAAAAGGAAGTTTTACTTGGTTTTATTATTTTTAACAACAAATTACCTTGAGTTTCTGAATACACAATTTAAACATATACATTATAATTTTATTTAGGAATGGATTGGGTAGCTAAAAATGGCAACCGGCCTGCCGTAGCATCTATGTCCCTCGGCGGTGGTGGCTCCCGTTCAGTGGACGATGGTGTGGGTGCCCTTTACCGTGCTGGCGTGACGGTCGTCGTAGCTGCTGGAAACAACGGGGACGATGCATGTACGAAGTCACCAGCAAGAGCACCAGAGGTAGGGTGACATGGGTTGACCTCAAGGCCAAGTCTTGACTGTCTGGTCATCAAATCGCCACAACTTATTTTCCACTACGTATTTAGGTGTTAGAAAATTGCAGTGATAAAACAACTCTACACACATAATTCATCATGGTATTTTCTTATGAATACTCAAGTTTCCGTTTTCAAATAATTGTTCAACATTAGGATGTCGTACAAATAATAAGCACATTAGAACTGCTACAATTGTTTTGATTGAAAACAAATAATATAATGTCCGAAAGTGAAGCGATAAGCACACCTTCCATGCCTTGTCTTTTAGCAGGGATCCAGTCAACACTGTCACCGCTGTATCCGGCGTGCCAGGAAATTAAGTCCCATAGGAGATTCTGTGTCCCCTGCCATACGGCGAACTGTGTATTCTGATAGCGCCCTCTATGAACCAACCTTCTTCAGCCCATGATAATGTCCCCTCTTGGGGACAGAATCGCCGGGACTCAGATTTCCCAACACCGGCCTATGTTGCCAAACTTACTAGAACATTCCTACCCCACCATTGCTCTCTTGGCACAGATCTAATGACTTTGCAAACTCTAGTTGCTTTGTACACTACAACTAAAAATGATAATGACGGTGTCCCCTACAGGCCATTACCGTAGGAGCAAGCGAGGATGATGACGCCAGGGCTTACTTCTCAAACTACGGAGGCTGTGTTGATATCTTCGCTCCTGGTCGCTATATTACTAGTGCCTGGCACGAGAGGGACGACCAGTATAACACCATCAGTGGCACCTCAATGGCAACGCCACACGTCGCAGGTCAGTTTGGCCAATCAGATGTATTTAAATACAAAATACAACATTCACTTTAATTTTTTTGCTTTTGAGTTGAAGAAACCAGCTACTGCACAGTAGATGCATCTTTCACTTCAATTTTGAGTTAAAGAAACTAGGCAGCTTTGTCAGTAACCAGTGACTGTTAATTAGCTTTGTTTCAATTATTATTTTTTACTAGGGGCGGCTGCGCTACTTCTGAGCGTTGACCCATCTTTGTCCCCAGCCGAGGTCACCAACAAACTCTTGAACAGCGCCACCAAGGATAAGGTCACCGATGCCCGCGATTCGCCAAATCTTCTGCTCTACACACCTTAGATTCATCAAGGTCAAGTTACCGACGGAAATGCAAACTTGAACGGATAATACTAATTGATTAACTGCACCGTATAAGCATTTTAACTAACCACGAGTTTGGTAAAAGAAAACTATATAGGGTTACTGGTATTACAATAATAATTAAATTAAGCAGTCTGTGAACGATTGTGTGCCTTTTTGTTTATCTTTGGATTTTGAAAATGCAAAAGTTAGGGCGAAAACATAAATTGCTAAAAGATTATGTTGTGTAGGCATATTGTGTTTATTTTCCAACTTCCAAAAACGGTTCTTAAATAAGCTGAAAGTTCAAAGACATTCTATCGAAATGTATTCACTGGTGACTTTTAAAAGTTTAGTCTATTTGGGCATGAGGTGATTGGACGTTACAAGAAAAGATACTGGCTGTTGCAGCCTGAACCTGTAGTTTCGAAAACGCCTGATGTTGATAATCTTATCATTATGTTGAAATCATTGAGGGCAGAACGAGAATAAAGCATTCAGATTACAAAATTGAATTTAGTTATGATGAGTTAATTCGGAGTAACCAACATCTTATCGAGTAATAAACTACTAGGAAAACTGATTAGCTAAAATTGTAAAATGATAATATAGGGTTGAATAAAGGCAAACAGTCGCATTCCCTTTATAAGGCGATTCCTCTGCTGCCGCTTCCCACGGGTTGTATTGTTGTCTGGTGCAACAGTTACAGGATGAATGGCTTCTGACTAGCACTCCCAAACAAAGATATTGACAAAATAGGGAGACCGCAACATTGGGGATAAATAGCTTAGCTTAGTTGGTAGAGTGCGGGTGTGGCAGGATATTCTGTGCCCCCCCC
>CM021536.1:9006269-9016911 GCA_010994315.2 Pisaster ochraceus | reverse complement strand
TTTACCATCACCAAGATTTCATTACTTGACCTATGGGGAATAACTTCAAAACCCAGTCCATTAGAATGAGCAATTTTTGAAGAGATAAAATGAATGGCACATTTTTTGATTGAAACAATAGCAATAAAGACGTATGTAACATATTAAAGTACCGACCTAAAACTCAAATAGTTTGATTCCTTGAATGAGCCAACACCAAACTGGGTGAAAACTCCATCAAAGTGACAACCACAAGGGAAGAAGAAGATATAGTTGCCAGTTGTAAGTGCCTTAATCAGTTTCACTTCGACCCAATGCATCACCAGACCCCATCCATCCCTAAATTATCCCTCTCCAATCTACCTCAATGGGTCTCACCCTTGTATGATAATAGAAACGATGACAATCATTATAGTTACTCTCCCCCGAAACGAACAAACAAACATCCCCAAAACAAACACCCCAACACCCTAATACCCCACGACCCTGACATAGAATCACAAACACCCCAACAAACAACAGCGTCAGTTCTTCAGGATTTTTCATTCATCTTCTAGGAATGCCTCCTGGTAAATTTATTGTAATGTTATTCTATATATCGCTTGCACTGTGAGTTGTTGATGACCAACACTGCAAGGCTCTCTCTTCATGCCACCATTTCCTTCAAACACCCCACCCTAACCCTTTGTAGAAAACGTTGATTGCAGTGCTTACGACCATGAAGTTCCCCAACGAGCTACATGTTTTTAAATGTACGCAAATTCTTCACAATTTTGGTGAGTGTTTGGTGACACCTCTGATAATTCCCTGGTTATACCACAACAAGTTACGCAGTTAAATTCCACAGATATTCGCATGAAACGTTTTTCAAGTTGTGAATGTGAACCGGTGTCGCAAAATAATAGGATTAACAAGCCCTGTGATTATCTTGAGAGTCGAGATAAAAGCTTTTATGAGATTGGTATCAATTTAATAGAAGTGTGAGAACATGATAATTCTTACCAACTGACGTTGATATTAGATAACCAATTTATAGGCCATCGTATTGCCTTACACTTTGCTCCCAGAAAAGTTATACCACAAACGCAACACTAAATGGTACCCAATACAATCGTAAACGGTTGAAAAATAATTTTAAAAATAATTGTTTGTTATATATATATTTTCCATATAGATTGTTATTTTTTAGGATCTTGAATGGACCTAATAGCACAGGGATGGCATACCTCTAAACTGTTTTGAAAGTTAACGGGGTCGTAAATTTTCAGTTTTTGGAACAAAGCACGCTCATTGTAACCTTCTAGTCTTCGTGAAACAAAATGAGATTTGTATTTGAGTCTCCTATCTAAGAACTCAGATTGTTAATTGAGAACGTTTGTGCCGACGAAAATTAACAGTCTTACAATTTTCGGGTCAAAGCGTTGACTTTGATGTAAAGGTTAGAACCATTCCATTGTCGGCACTAAGCTGAAACTATGAATTGAAATACATCGCTAATCGAATAAGCTTTTATTATCATACTGACCCAAAGTTGTTTCCCATAACGGACCCGGTACGCTGAGAGTAAATTTTGACCCGGCAGGGATTGAGCAAGTATTGGGGGGTGGGGGTGTTCAAAATTGTAAATGTGGAAAAATGTCCAATATCGACGGTATTATTTCATCCCCGCTAGCACCCCCTCCGCCCCCCCCCCTCTGGACATTAGGCTGCTAAATAGGTGCAGTAGACAGTCCAAATAATTTCCCATTCTAACTTTGAGCACGCCCACACTTCCGACGAGAGTAACGGTTCGAATGGGTGGGGTGCACCACACTATTTGGGCAAAAAGTAATGCTCCCAAACTCATACAATTGTAAACACCCAACTTTTCTGGAATAATTTGTTTCGTGAGTGTGGGGTTTTGCAATTAATAGATTGTGTAATTATGACCTGGGGGTTCCATGCTTCAATTTCTGATGAGAAAAATGTATACATTCAAGCTTTAAAGTTGGTCGTTTTTGGCTTGGCAAGTGAGGACGATTCATGAATAATGGCAGCTGGTTTGGAAAAACCAAATGTTTTCAGAGTTGTATTTTTAAGGGTAATTAGCAAAGGTATAAACAGCTGACTCTTTTCGATGTATTAAGATTCAAACTTCAATTTTCATTATTTTCACAAAAACTGAGAGACTTCCGGGTAAAGCAAGTTCGCTGTGAATTTAAGTGATTTTACACCAAGGTCATGGGAAGTTTTTTTGGTATGCTGCACACTAGTCTGCTGCCATCTAGCATCCACAATGATCTTACATTATTAGCGTTAAAGCATGTTGGATTTCAGTTGATGGCGGGGAGGGGTAGGGTAGGGGTAGTGGCAGACAAACATGAAACCATGTGGTCATCAATGATCGGATTTGTAATTAATTAATCGATATGCTTTGCAATATGCAGCTGTACGAGGTCTCACACAGTATTACGATTGTTTTGACGATTAGAGGTAATTTCAATTTCAAGTCAGTTTTATCTTTAAAACTCTTAATTATAAGCCAGAGAGATTAAAGTAAATCGACTTTTTAAACAGAATACACTAAGAGGACACCATAATCAGCTTATTGTTGTGAGTAATTCGTTTGGGAAAATGCTGATGGAAAACCTATAAATATGGCAGATATTCCACCACAGAGGTATTCTTCTGTCTGATCACTGTGAAGGCTGAACTGAAGGTGAGTACCAACTCCTTGTATTGACAGTCTATTAATATTCATTGCACATAGTATTTTACTACAAGGGAAAAACTTTGTTTGATGTGGTGGTTGATGCAGGCTGATGGTTGCAACTGTCACATGAAGCCTACTGTGATTGCTTACAAAAAGATCTTGCGTATTCTGATGTATATTCTTTGTTGTTGAACACACTTTTTCAGTGTGTATTTTTAAATTTGGTTTTACCCTTAAACCGAAGTGTATTAAGCACTGTATGCTCAGTACTTTCCCGAGTTCTGTGAAAAAAAAACCCAAAACAACAACAACAAAACACAAAAACAAAACACCACAGGCAATACACTCGGGTGAGATGCGAACCAACGAACTTTGCATTGCTAGAGCGTATGTGTTACCACTAGACCACCGAGCTAGCCCGATGGCTAGAGGCAGGTTCGAATCCTTTATAGCAGTGGGTATACCGCGACGATTTAATAGATGTAAATTTGTGCATAGGCCTATATTAAAGTGTGTATGTTGTTTCCCCCGGTCGGCTTCTCTATTGTAGAGATATTTTAATATTTGTTTTGCTATGTTAACTAAGACTGCAAAAAACTCCACGTCGTTATGTTGATTCAAAGACTGTAAGGAAACATATAGAAGTAACTTGACCTTCATGCCATAGTGATGAAAAACTGCGTTATTTATTATTACATTCGAGATTTCACAACAATTTTGTTGAAATAAATAGCTATGACAGACTACTGTCAGTTCTTCTTTCGTTGCATTGTTTGAAAAACATTGCAGAATGATTGACAAAATAAAGAACAACTAAATTTGTTTTCTCGGCAGCAATATGCGTGGATTTACCCTCTGTACTCTGGCCGTTTTGGTCGTAGTCGCAAGTGGAGCTTTCGCTCCTCTTCGCCAGGCCAAGGAGAGGATTGCTGGACGCTACATCGTCGGCTTGAAGGTAAGGCATTGTTGGTTAAATTAAAAAGATCATTGGTTGAGGGTAATAGTTAACATTTGTTTATCAAGTTAAAGTGGTCTAATGGACTGTGTCCTTCGAAAGAAGACAAGACCAAACAGCACTCTTAAGTGACATTATTTAGCTGTAAATATTTGCATCAGGGGTAAAGAACTTATTTTGGTTTTACCCTAACACCGATGTGTATTAAGCAATGTATACTCAGTGCTCTCCCGAGCTCTGTGATAAAGAAATCCACAGGCAATCACTCGGGTGGAACATTATTTAGGCTGATACAAATTTGTGACGGGAATCGTCACCAAAGTCCTTTTTATTTAAATCACATCATTAGCCAAACACTTTAAGCTATATCAAATCCATTGGCGTTTAAAACCCCCAATTAAAGTCGACGATTCGTTCCTGAATAGTTCTTTCTTATTTCAGGATGATGTTGATGTTGATGCCATTGCCGAGAGGCTTCAGGGTCTCTTCCACACCGGACGTTTCCAGGCCCGTGTTTTCAAGCGCATTAAGACCGTCATGAAGGCCCTCACCGTCCAGCTGAGCGAGAAGGCCCTCGATACCGTAAGTACATCTTCCTTCAGCTAATACTAAGTCAAGCCAACTAAACATGTCCCGTGTTCTCTTCAATCTGTGTGAAAACGTTTAACTTAGGCCTGCAGCGACGAGGCCTGGGACACAAAATAAATGGTTGTGGGAATATCTATTATACTTTAGCACAGTGTTTTTGATCTCAGCATCATCTGTCACCTGTCGTGTGTTTGTTCCTATATAAACGAATTTAAGCACCCACTGATTTTGCCTTCAGCATCCTGAACAGAACAACTCTCTGACACCGGTTTCAAATCTGTTTTGTCAGAAAAGTAAAGCAAGTAACCGTCATTTGAAACCCCGTTCATGATTGTTTTGTAACTTGTATAGGTGCGCCAATTGGACTTCGTTGAGTACGTTGAGGAGGATGGTATTGTCAGAACTCAGGCTTCTGCCACATGGGGTCTGGACCGTGTGAACCAGAGAGATCTGCCCCTGGATGGTGTCTACAACCCAACCGGTAAGATATGTCTCATATATAATAACTCTAAGTAAACACTGCATTATGAAGCACATCAAAGAATACAAAATATAAAAAAAAAAATTCAGCTGAAGCATATTATCATTAGTCCTATCCTATTTTATATAAATAAATTTTATGGCACATCGCCCAAATTAAGCAATTTTCACTCAAGCTCAACTACCAATGCATTATACGCCTACACACAAAAAATAATGTTATACATAGTCACACACGAACTTATACGCATAAAAAGTACCCGTACCCCTATTTACCCATTGGAAAGCAGGGTTTGTTACAAGAATAAAACCGACGATGGATTAGTCTTCTTCAGTTTTCTTTAGATTATTCTACACTTTTAGCATGACAGACATTTGAGATGTTTTGTTTGGTTCTTTTGTTTCAGCCGATGGTACCGGTGTCAGTGTGTACATTATCGATACTGGAGTAGTCCCAACCCACGTTGAGTTCAGCGGACGCGCTGTTGCCGCTTACGATGCTCTGGGTGGAAACGTGAGTATTTGAAACGTGATTGATCGATCCAGCCTTGATAATTAATTATTTAATTATCAGTAACTGATTAATTTGACTTGAACTCTGACAATCAGTAGTGTAGTTATGATTATTTTATGTGACGATTTAGCTGAATTATTGAATCTTATAAAATCTACTAACATCCCGCTGATGTAAATTGAAAAAACTCCAACCATTCAACATCACATATGGAGGTTGTGAAAGATAGATGCACTGCATGCGCCACTTAAACAAATGAATCTGGTTGAAGTTGTCATCCAAGCTAATTGGTTGAAGTCAGTTCACTGACGAATATTATGAAAACCGATTGGTTACAGTCAAGTCACCTCCAAAAAGTTATGGAAAGTTGTAGGGTTTTAACAGAACGGCTACATTGTGACTATCAGGGTATTGACTGCAACGGACACGGAACTCACTGCGCAGGAACTGTCGGTAGTGACACTTACGGTGTTGCCAAGAACGCTGCCCTCTACGGCATCCGTGTGCTTTCATGCCTGGGATCCGGATCCTTCTCTGGAATCATCGATGGTAAGTGTTTGTGTTAGCTGCAGAATTTTCTCACAAACATTTAACCAAATTGAGTATGAAAGGACAGAATAGTATGACAATTTGGTGTATTATAATAATCAGTATTCCTCGTTGGCGTAGGCACGGAACACGACACAGGTACTATTTGGGGTAAAAGTCAAATGCACAATGAAGATACTTTAGATGTGTTACGAGCCGAGAAACAGGCCTAGTGATCAAAAATGCAAAAAGACAAGTTCACCCTCATGGTCGACAGAACCACAGTTGAGGCTTCCTAATTGCATCTTAATTTGGGTCTAAGTTCCGGTCGTTTCAATGCATATGCTCAAGACTTGGTAACTTTGTGAGTCAAATTGATTTGCACAACTCTTTGCGCACATTATTACTAATGCATTGTTGGCGACTATGATTGCTTACACAGATGTTTCGTCGTCATTAGGAGTGGGCAAATGCTAGCATAGTGTGCGTAGAATAGAATTGGTCGTGTACGAGTTGGTTTGCGCACGAGTTGACCAAATCGTCGTCCGAGTTGGCTTGAGACCGAGTTGACCTGTTTTTAGCCTCAATTGTCACTTCAACCTTTTAAGTCATCAAAGAAATTTACCCAGCAGTTTAATCGTTGTAATTTTTATACTTCGCTATGGGCCGATGTCTGTTTAAATTGACCTAAACTCATCATAGTTTCTCTATCCCTTTGGTAAAGTTAACACACACGCCTCGAGAGGATCTCAAACCTACGGTCCATAAATTGTATTGGTTGTTTTAATTGCAGGTATGGATTGGGTTACTGCCAACGCCGACCTGCCCGCCGTTGCCTCAATGTCTCTGGGTGGTGGTTCTTCTCTATCCATTGATCTGGCTGTCAGGAACATGGTCCAGTCCGGTATTACCGTTTCTGTAGCCTCCGGTAACAGCAACGCTGATGCTTGTGACTTTTCACCAGCCAGAGCTCGTGATGTGAGTATACCAGATTCAATATGTAGTGTAGAAAGCACACTGTCACGACCGCTCCAAAGGTGGTGCTAAGTAATGGCCTTTTTGCAAATTTAAATATTAAGACTTAGTTTATTCATTGGTTTAATATTCCCCAGAGTGCACTCGGTAAAGTTTAATTGAGGGCGCTGTTCTGTGAGATCAGACACACCCATACAAACAAAAGAAAACGAAGAAGGGGGGGGGGGAGACCCGCAAATACACAGACCTTTGATGGTTAGAAACAACTTTCCTTTTCACAATCAATTTGTAAAATTCATTGTAGGTTTTCCACAACAAAAATGTTATACTACTGGTAATTCTATATTTTAGGCTATCTCTGTCGGTGCCACCGATAACAACGATGCCAGAGCTTCTTTCTCCAACTACGGACCATGCGTGGACATCTTCGCCCCCGGTGTCGACATCACCAGTACCTGGAGGGGATCCGACACTGCCACCTCCACCATCAGCGGTACCTCCATGGCTTGCCCTCACGTCTCAGGTAAAGACTGATACAAGTTTAAGGATGGATTTTTTCGAAACTATGTTCGCGGCTTTGGTACCTTTCTTTTAAATCGCTGCTTCTTTAGTTCAGTGCAGTTTGTGAAGTTATCAATATGGTCTGCAGATTTCTAGGCTAAGACATCCACATTTTCAATTCTATCATTCAAGTCAATGATACCAAACTGGCACTGGAAGGACACAAATGCCAGTGCCAGTATTAAGTATAAATGCCACCCAGGGCACATTACTAATATGACAGCCTCAATGATTTAGTATAACTTCCCTGAGTGATGTTTGAATGCCATGTTCTATTGAAGGTGTTGCTGCTCTTATTCTGGGCCAGAACCCTAGTCTGACCCCTGATGAGGTTATGGCTCAGCTTCTGGCCGATGCCAGCTCCGGCAGAGTCTCCGACAAGGGTACCCTCTCACCCAACCGCCTCCTCTACACCAACCTGTAAACGCTGCGTCTTTACCAGTTAATCAATAGCCATGTGAGTATATAATACATCCTAAGAGTGTTTTACGTTAGGAACCGTCCCCAAATCATCCACCATTTAATCATCCGTCATCTATGTCCAAATATCTGGACGGATTACCGGCTTATTTTTTGGTGTAAATCATAAATAACTGAGGGAAATCAAGAAAACAAACAAACAAACAAACCACAACCAACAACAACTAACCAACCAACCAATCAACCAACCAACCAACCAACCAACCAACCAACCAACCAACCAACCAACCAACTCGAGAAGTCAACATCCCAAATTACCCGGACATAGTTATATCAGGATTTCAACGAGTCAGATCAACCTTTCAGAGTTCCATACCATTCAATGTCATTGTGCTTTTAAAAAAGAAAAGTTTATAAAATGTTTGATTTTACTTCTTTGTTTACAGAACTTTACGAATTGAGACAACAGCGATCAACCGCAAATCAAAGACTAGTATCTGCATGAAGTTTACGATGGCAGTCATAGGTTTGCAAACAGATTAACTGCACATTGTGTGTGGTCAAATATTCTGAGATCAACATCAGATTGTAGTTACATTTTCTAAAGTTTACCTAGCATGTGATTGTAAAATACTTGCTCACTGTTCAATATACCAGTAAATAGAAATGTGCTAGAATACCAAGAAGAATGTAGTATATCAAATTTAGCTCTGTTTACTGTAAATTGACACAGTTAAGAGATTACAAATAAATTGATCGTTTACTACATCCAAGTATTTTCTTTGTTGTTATTCTATTTAATCACTTGTACCTGCAATCCCCGACTTCACTAATCCTGGTTAATCCATTTGCACAAAAGCAAGTATGTTGTAGGGGTTACTTCTTCCAAAACGCGACATCTATACTTGATGAAACTTCAAAAGAAGCTTTTGTACGCGGTAATGATATTTTACCTCTAGCTTCCATTAAAATGGGAGAAGGGAGCGGTAGGATGGATGACTTGAGAGTTACTACAAACACTTCAAATTAATTCTGTTAAAATAATGGACAACTTTGAACAGTCCTTTCTCTTCAATGATAACGTGCATCAATGACTTTTGGAGCAGTAAAGTATTTTTTGCTCACAAGTTCCTTACGAAATAATACCCCGTTTATCCATCCATCCCTTTCTCAACAATTCTTTTGCATACTAATTGGTTTTATCCATACAGCCATATGTGTAAAGCACAGGTTACTCAGTACATTTCCGAGCCCTTTGACATAATTCCACAGGCATGTTATAATGGGTGGGATTCGAACCCAAGACCATTGCCATTCTAGAACAGATGTATCAATGTGCTCTTGAACTGTTTTCACGGGACTTGGGAAAGTCTTGAACGTACGGTACAGTTATACGTATCGTTGTGTAGGTAAACCAAACAATATTTTTTATCCCGACGCAAATTTGTATATCTAAGTGTCTTTTTTGCGCGTTCCAGTACAAGACCGGTGTATTCAACACTATATCGTAAGACCGTAGACTTGGAGCAACAAAGCAGCGGATCAATGAAAGCTGTGTAAGCGATCATCAGTGCTAAGAGGGATGCGTTCTCTTCGACCCTGAGCTTGTAATTGTAAGAAGCAGACGAACTAATCAATATACCCAATGTTACCATTCAGGTTGCTTGTTTCTCTAATCATCAACTTGCACGCTTAGATAGAAACACACAAAATTTTGTTGCTCGTTGTCAATAATCAAAATGTTTTATGATCTTTATCCAAGTAATTTTTGATAGGTTGACTGCAGCTGCAAACAGTTAAAGATTAATAAGAATTAGTTTTTTAAATCTCCACTTATACAAAAAGAAAATTATAACACCCAAACGAGAAATATCAACCCTTCAAAACGAGTAGCTAGTTTTAATTTTTGACATGCCACTGTTAGAGGGCGGACCTTTTTACCAGCCTTGAACATCATTTTGTTTTGCACAATCTTCACGCCGCACCAGTATTTTGTTCATATCTGCTTTAGTTGGTTTCACGGACGTTGCATTTTAGGGCAGTCGGTTTCGTCATGGTATTTCGTGATAAAGTTGCCGCTTCATTGTTTTTTAAAACTCTTCTTTCGTAATGAATTTAAAAAGTAATTACATGGAGATGATTTTCACTCAAAATTCTCACTCGCTTCGGGAGATTTATGTTCTTGCAGTCTTTCTTAGTTTGTACTTTTTCACTCAGTCTCAAGCTGAGGTACTCTCGCGTTCGGCTGGGTTCTCCCAACCCACGGCACCCAACATTGCTCTCAAGAGCCACCTGCTTCGGCGTCTACAACGAGTCAGATCACCTACAAGATGCTTGGCAAACTGCCTCCGTGAACCCCATTGTGTGGCCGTGAATTACATGAAGCAATCGGGTCTATGCGAGCTGACTAATGGTACAAAGACCGAGTATCCAGGAGATGTAACGCAGGAATCTGGGTGGATGTACTACGAAGTTGAGTCCAGGGTAAGATGAATAGTTTCATGGTTATTCCATTACTTGCTTACATTTTACCCAAAAGGTCTTTCATTACCTACAAATTAGTTTAATTAATAGAAAAACCCTTTTTATGTTTTCCAGGCAAACAAAATAAATACAAAATCATTCAGTTTCACAACTGGCTCATTCAATTTCGTTTGAAAATGAATGCTCCGTCGCATCAGCATTCATTCGATTTCAACCGTTCAGCATTCACTGGTCAAATAATGTCAATCAAGTACACGCTAGTTTTAGTTAATTAGGAAAGCATGCATGAACTTGAATGCGTTTGATTAAAAATTGAATTTTTTTTTGCTGAAATTGACCGGGAAAACTTATTATTAATCCCCCCATATCTTTACTCTAGGCTTCGTATTATGATACTGTTTTATGAGAAGTATACGGAGCCCCTAAATACGGAGCCCCTAAAGGGACAGGTGAAAAAAAAATTGAA
>CM021536.1:8881490-8891569 GCA_010994315.2 Pisaster ochraceus | reverse complement strand
ATTACAAAAGCATGAATGAGCTTTTCTGCTGTATTTACGTAAAAATACACGTTTCTTTAGCCCCGAAAGCGCAAATTTGTACGTTAATATTCACGTAAACATACGTGAATATTCACTATTTTTGCCCCAATCGCAAGTATATTGCGTGATGATATTGACGGAAATATTTACTTAAATGTTCACGATTTGTCGCACATCTAGTCATCCGTGAAAATTTGCGTTTTTTATTTTTTTTTATTTTTATTTATTTATTACCATTATTATTATTTTATTATTATTATTTATTTTTATTTTTTCTTTGGGGGGGGGGAGGGGTTCGAGTTTTTTCTTTTTCTCAACAAAATGGGGCCAGACTGAAGCTATCTGCGTTCTGGGCAAAAAATTCCATCAGCGGATTCATTGGCCGGCCAGCCGCGTATTCGGGAAGTTTATAATCCATGCAGTTCAAGGCGGTATTATTCAACCTTCATGTTGCATAAAATATTAATTTGTATTACATGATCTGACAGACAGACCATACCGCTGGGCACACTTGGGAGGTGGCTAATTCAAATAACCAATTAATACCTAATAAGCCGCTATAGAGTACACGCCAATCTAACATACCATAGCGGTATAGATGATGTGGTATCATTAAGGAAACCAACATTAGGACTAGATAGCTGAACTAGAAGAGCATCACCGCCGCCGGCACGTGTAATCCGGACTCCAGAGGTCGCAGGTTATAATCCCGATCTAGCAACAATTAGCCCCAGTAATGTACCAAACTTATATCGTTTCTTCTGTGAACAAAAACATTTCATTGAAACTTACTGTTACGTTGGCAAGTTCAAATTCCACTCTAGTAAATTTTCTTCGTTCAACCAAAAATCAAAGATATAGGCCTAGTTTATATTATTTTAGCGTTAGAGTATTGTTTGAACATGTTAGCTTTACTTTTCAGGTCAAGTATTAACGAAACAAATGTCACGTGAGCAGGGTGCCGGCTCGGAATTTGGCGGACATAGGCCTAATTGCATTTTCTTTTGTCCGTGAAAATCGATGACAACTAGCACCCTCATCGGTCACACAGGAAAGTGAATATTATGAAATTAAATCCTTGTGTCATTAGACACGTTTACGACAAAGACTTGGAAAACGAATTGTGGGATACAGAAACAAACAAATAGCAACATTTTTCTAAAACGCTTTGTATACAGACATTTATTCTTTAGTACGCTGAATATTTTGTTCAAGGCACTTTTTTAACAGTTTCTAGAATGTCAGCATTGAACTTAGAAGAAGAAGGACAAAACAGTGAAGGTACCCTTCCCCCTTCCATCCATCCCAGCCCCCTCGTTCGCGGTGGGTAGAAAACCTCGATCCTATTAAACCGAGTTTGGGCCTTCACAAACTACCAGTCCAGCCCCTTCGGGAGAATTGACACTTTGACTGCAAGTGGATCTATGAGGGCCAATACTTTGTCGATAACCAGTGGCGTAGCCGACATCTTTTGACGGGGGTGGGGTCGAGGACATTGCTACGGGAGGACACTTCATGTATTTGATTGAGTAGTTGTCTTTGTTTCTTTCTTCTTCTTTTTCCCCGCCCCTTTTTTTTATTTATTTTTTTATTTTATTTATTTATTTATTTTTTTGCGGGGGGGGGGGTGCCGGGGGGGCTTATCCGATGACAGAGTATCAAAAATGCCTGTTAGGGTCGCATGTGGGTACGTGTGCTCGAATTTTGGATGTACAAATAAAATGTACACTTTGAGTTTGTGATCTTTTCCAACTTTTGTGTTTTGTATTATGCGATACAAAACGTCACTATTATTGTTCTGTTCTTTTTATTGTATTTGTTTGTTTGATACAATTAAAGCAGAACCAACAGACTGCTGGGATATAAAACAAAGAACGCCATCTAGTGTCAATGGCGTGTACAACGTGTTTCCAGATAATCGGAATGGATCGTTGCAAGTCTACTGTGACATGACTATCGATGGAGGAGGCTGGACGGTGAGTTTGCGCCGAATGGTTTGTTACAAACAAATAAGGTTTTGAAGTTATGACTGTATACATGTGTAATTTTGAGTCAAATTACCGAGCAACATTCGATTGAAACCCCAAAAAGAGGCACATTGTCACACGGGTCAGCTCATACACCAAGGTGGATTGTGCCACAATTTTGGGAGGGGTGTCAATCAACATGGAGCAGTGATTGTGCTTGGAAGAGGCAGGACAACATTCTGCCAGCATCTTTTGTGTGCTAAATCGTCTGTCAATTGTCATTGGTAGATGAACCAAATTACAAACATTTATTAAGTTATTACCCAAACAAAATAGCTTAAATTTACCCAAGATATGTAAACAACACACTTAGATAAAAAAATCGTAAAGAAAATTCAAAACACACCAAAACACTTGTCAGGACGTGCTGGCAACGTTTTGCAGTACCGAAAACATTGGTCCCAAACAGGTGCCTCGTTTGAGAGTAATGACACGAACTTGCTTACGACATTTATAGCAGGTTTGTTTGATATTCCCACAGGTGTTCCAGAGGCGCATCGACAACTTGCAAGATTTCAATCTTGACTGGACCGATTACAAAGTAGGGTTCGGTGACATCACGCAGAACTTCTGGTTGGGCAATGACGCCCTCAACGAGCTGACTACGCAACGGGACTATATTATTCGAATTGAGTTGCAGCAATTTTCTTTGCAAAGCTCGTATGCCAAATATGGACTCTTTAGAGTTGAGGGCGAGGTCAATAAATACCGACTGACGTTGGGGGCGTTCTACGGCTCATACATAGCAGGTTTATCAGTTGTTTTGTTTTTGTTGTTTTTATTGTTTTTCTGTTGGTCTAAAGCAGGTGGGGTTGTCGTCTGTTTATTGGTAATGTATTGATTTGTTTGTATATTATAATAGTTTGAATTTTTTTATTTTTTTTTATTTTTACAGGTGACTCTTTCTCAAAACATGGTGGTAGTTTCTTTTCAACAAATGACCAGGATAACGACATAGACAGCAGACACTGCGCCCAGACTTTCCTGGGTGCCTGGTGGTTTTACTCCTGCATCAGTTGTGACCTCAATGGGCCATACATGACCTCAAGCGCTGTCCATGTTACCGGGCAGGGCGTTGTCTGGGGTAAATGGCCAAATCTATCGAGCTCGCTGAGGTTCACAGAGATGAAGATTCGGCCGATTTCAGGTACAAAATAACTAGCGAAAATGTATCAGTCAAGTAATAATTATTGGGGCCATAAAATGTGGACGTTCTTTGCACCAATAATACAAACTGATAGCCTCAAGTAATTTCAATAGTTGTTTACAATACACTTTGTGCAAGTAGGCCTTTTTTTGTCGACACTCCAATGTGCTCAAATTTGCGAAATCTACAGTAACAAGAAGTCGATTACACATAAGTAGTGCAATGTCACCCTCTTTCCAAACAATTCCTACATAAACACAAAATCGTCGTGTTTTTTTCTTTTTTCTTCTTCTTCTTCTTCTTCTTCTTCTTCTTCTTCTTCTTCTTCTTCTTCTTCTTCTTAATGTCAGCGCTCACGCAGGCAAAAGATTGCTGGGATTTGTACACGATGGGCTTAACAACTAGCGGGATCTACACCATCAATGTGTCTGGGCGAGCTCAACCCTTGCAGGTTTATTGCGACATGTACAATAATGGAGGGGGCTGGACGGTATGTTTTATTTATTGTGGTATACAAGTTTCTACAACTTCAATTCGTTTTTCAACCCTGCAAAGGAATTAAAACACAATATCCAAAACGAGGTCGTAAATTGTGATCGTGATTACGGTTACTAGTTTTTCACTTAACCCGAGTATGAGGTTGGACAATAGAGGGCGTAGCGATTAGTTTCAATTTCTGGGGTAGGCTAGCTTACGTCAACAACAAAATATATACAAGAACTAAATAAATGATAATATTTCGGCATCAGATGACGTCTCTTGAAATATCACTAGGCGTAACGCTCGCTAAAATTATTTACAGTACTTTGAAGTTCGTTTCTCAAGGCACCTGCAGCTTGTGACACTAGTGTGTTGGAACAACAACGTGAACTACTGCCCTCTGTGCCAGTGTGGCAGGAGATTCTTTCCACGACCCCCCCCCCCGAGATTCTGTTCCCCATGGCGGATTGTGCACACACTTTTTCTGATAGCGCCCTCTTTTTACTCAACTTCTTTCAGCCCATATAAATTTACCGTTTGGGTTACAAACCGATGGATACCAGATTCTTGTAACTTCTCAATACACTCGCCACTCACTCGTATTGCTATTTTTGTCACTAAATATAATTTAAAGCCTTATGTTCGCTCTTCTTTTTACTAAACACAGATGATTCAACGTCGAAAAGACGGCTCCCAGGACTTTTATTTGTACTGGGCAGACTACAAAGAGGGGTTTGGCAGCCTCACCGGTGAATTTTGGTTAGGGAATGACGTCATACATCTCTTGACCAATCAGGATATGTACCAGCTCACTGTCAAGCTTACAAAGTGGAATGGAGATACCAGATACGCGAAGTTAGTTATGATTGCAACATTTTACAAATTGAAAAATAGAAATATCTGTTGCAAACTGCTTACTAACTAAAGGGACGTTATGCTATGTAGTGCAAACATTTGGTAATGGCCGGACGTTTCGATCCGTTTCGTATCAAAGAGAGTAACATAATCACTCAAGGGAAAATACGTGAATAGATAGAGAGGGGGGGGGGCTGAAAACGCACAGAAAAAGCCAAGGGTAAACGAGTTAGTACCTGTTAATGTGTGTTGTAATGTCATTTAATCTTCGAGAAATACTCTGCTAGGATCGAAAGGTCACGCCATTTACATTGTTTTGCATTGTACAAATTTAAATGTGTTTTTAAGTTTGACACTTTGCGACTTATGTACACCGAAACCTTTTCCCCTTGCAGTTACAAGGAGTTTAAAGTTGCGAATGAGGTCAATCTATACAGACTGTCAGTGGACCATTTCTTTGGATCCCAAGGTGTTGGTGAGTACCACAACCTTTGATTATTGATTATTTTTGTACGTGCACAGTAATGAAAATGGTTTGTTTAGTCACAAGCTATAGAGGTTCGGGCTTTTGGGTACAGTCATAAAAATACTCGTTCTCAGGGTCGCAAGTGATCTGCTATCTTTAATTATGAATGCAACTATACCATGATGAATAAGTAATATGCTCCCCGAGTACTTCAGGCTTAGCTTCTCAGCGCCAGACTTGCATTTTTCATGAAGACAAATAGCGCATACTTCTTGAAACGTCGTGACTTATCTCATCACCGGAGTTCCTGTTTTCAAACCACTTCTTCCGAAAGGTGACTTTCGACTATCTTTCATAAACATGTTTCAACTCGAATCTTTCTTATTATTGTTGTTTTCACCACATCAATTGTTTCGCAATAGGTGACTCTTTACAGGTAGGCCACAACGGTATGGCCTGGTCAACCCGTGACCAAGAGAATGACCTAGACGGCAGTAGACACTGCGCGACGCATTACACTGCAGCCTGGTGGTACAATAGTTGTGAGTGGAGTAACTTGAATGGTCCTTACGTCCAGGATCCTGGAACTACATCAATTGATGGGAAGGGCATTATATGGGGATCGTGGATGCAACAACGGTACTCTTTCCAGAAGGCAGAAATGAAAATTAGACCAGCAAGCGTAGGTTTTGAACTTTGAAAAAACAAATGTTATACTAAAACCAAAAGTAATTTACTGAAAAACGCCGCAAAGTTGAGAAACCTGGGGTGTGTTGTACATTTTTGGTCTTACATTACTGTTCTTGCATGATTTACGCAAGAAACCTACATTGCTTTTTTTGGGACGCCACAATCATAATAAACGTCAGGTGTTGTTCCAAGAAATTGTCTTTGACTCATATTCAAATATCGAAGAATGTCTACTTACTAATGATTTTTATTACGTAATTTCACTTGTTTTGAAACTTGCTTCTAGTACGAACGGTCGTGAGATTAAATTTTTTGCTTAGTTGTTATTATTTTTTTGAATCTCATTAAACTATAAAATTATACACAAATAAAAGTATTTACCATAATTTCACAATTTGTTTTGTTTCTCGTCGACATGATAGTATTTCGGACTATTTCCGAAGCTAGTTTTTGTAGTTAACTAGTGAACGTCAGGTAATAAATGACTGCACCGTTTCAAAAACGAAAAATCATCAAGAGAATAATGCCTCCTGAAACTTAAGGATTGGATACAATGGATGTATCTTTACAAAATCCAATGGTGTTTACCTTTGAGAGAGGTTTGTGTACGAAAAACATTGCTCAAAGTGAAATAAAACTTGTATTTCATATTTCCTTGGTTTTTCACACTTTTTCAGCATTTTTCTTTTTTCTCATTGTTGTCGTTGGGGGTTGGGGGGTCCAGCAAGTATAAGTAATAACTTCGTTTTTATTCCTCCATCTGGCGTAGAAGAAGTGCCCCATTATGACAAAAAAACATAAATCAATCAAGTTTTTTGGAGAACATCAATTATCTCAGAACCGGTCAATATTCTTCTTCTATATTTACCCATCACCTGCTTGGGAAGAATGACCTAGTCTTGACAAGAGTAGCAAGATCAATAAAATGTTCTCCTCTCAGATTTCTCGTCAAAGACGATGCTTTCCGCTGCGCTGTAGAATTATATTGAAAAAAGAACCAAAATGAGTAGAAAGTATTGTTTAAAAATCACAAAGATTCCATGGATCGTGTTTTCGCCATATCCAGCTGTGATTTTTAAACTTGTTTTCTCGAAGTTGTTAAGTAGATTTATCAAGCTATACATAAGAGAAAGATAAATGTTTGAAAACAATTACCCATAAATGCTCCAATAAGTCGAGAATATGAGATTTGTGGCGGTTGTGCTTAGACATGCTGCAAAATTAAGGTTTTACTTTAGATTAAAATTAAGGGTTGAGTCGTTTCTTCGAAAGATCATTCAAAGACAACTGTTCAAATTTTAAATATCAATTCAAGTTGATAGATCCGATTTCGGGCCGATCTGACTCGAAAATTAATTTTTATATATTCAAAGCTTTCTCTTAATATATTGCAAGTAATTAATAGTTACTTAAAAACTAAAATGTAGTTATTGTTGGGGTTCCGATATTCTCACGTCCATTAGCCTTATACGAACAAATTTCCGTGGTACTTGTATTTCGTGTAGTTTTCTTTGGCATCATGCCAAGTTGTAAGTGTTTGTTTTGAAACAGCCTCATCTGTCAAAATTTCTTAGAGAAAAAGGCATTAAACATAAATATATAATTATATAAACTTTACTTTAGTTTTACTTTAGATTACAATTTAATCTTTGTTACTGGAACTTATGTGTTAAACAAAAATATATAGTATTTTTCTTCGAAAAAAATGTTTAAAACATAATGTAATGTTTGCAAGTAAATAACAGTCTTAGAAAATACACGTTCAAGTCCAGACTGGATTTAATCCTCGTTAACTATCGGTGGTTTAATAGTGTTTGTTTGTTTTACATTAACAGTCTAGCCTATGTAAACTCCTTTGTTTTACAACATGACGAACATTTTGTCGTCAATGTGATTGTCAGAGAGATTACATTTTAAAAGGTTGAGATTTAAAATCACTCTAACAGATTGAAACTAGAGATGATTTGCAAACATTTTCTCCCCGGCCTCAACCGGTAAGACTGGCTTTCAATCTACGAAAGAGTAATTTCAGTTCGAAGGGTTTGAGACAGGATACAGAAAATGCCGCCATGTTTGGTTCCACAGTTTCTTGAGAAGTGGAATTAAGTACCATATTTGGCCAGTTATGTTCACCTCAACATTTTAAATGTGTGATTTAATGGTTTGTTGTGATCTTTTTAAATGAGATATTGAACATTTTACTTTGATAAGCACTACAAGTTATTTCCATGATAAATAACTCCGCCTGCAATGACGTCATGAGCCAGACAATCGGTCCTCCCACCCAGTTCCTGAGAAAAACAAAACAACGTTATCTCCAAATGATGTCATTTTCTACAAAGCATTCTGTATGTTTTGGGTTTCTTTTTCTTTTTCTTTTAATTGGGATAGGCAAGCAGTTTACTTTTATTTCATACGCCATCCATTCCTATTAATGGGAAATGACACTAATCATCACGTGGACAATTCTTCAACTCTTCAAACGTTTTGAACTTTGAAGAAAAATGTGACTTAAATATTAAAACCTTTACCTTGAATAGAAATTAAAATACAATATGAATGGCCTAGCAAACATGAAAGTGTTAAGTGAGCGCTGGTAAAACTAAGTCACGGCACATTTTAACCATTTGATTTTTTTCTCCAAAGTGCAATGTCCTGGGGGGTCAAAGTCCTTGATATCCTAGACTGGGCCATTCCACATATCTAACATATCTAAGAGGGGGATCAGGTCCCAAAGCCTGTGGTAGGTTCTGAGGTTTTCACTCCACTTCTCCAGTCAACCAAAGTTGTTGGCCTACCGGGGAGATAGTAACTAGAAGAGAGTCAATCTAACTTGCATCTTTCATAGTTTACCAATGTACAACTTTCAAATCACTTTTTTTTTATCATTGTTTACCATACGATTTAAAGAAATGGTTTGACCAAATCGCCTGTTTGGCCATGCATTGAAGTTGCACATAAAGTACACTCTTTTTTCTTCTTCTATTGTTTTGTGGATTTGGCGCAATCGACGGTTTGAATGCTCAAAATGTTGTCTCAACCCCTTTTATAAAATTTAATGGAAATAAGATAAAATACTGAGACGTCCGTGTACAATTTGTAGACGCAATTTATTGTTTCGTGGTTTTGGGAGGGATTTAGCGAAAGCGACGGTTTAAATACTAAAATGTTTTCTCAACCCCTTTTATAAGATCTAATGAAAATAAAACAAAACCCGGAGACGTTCATAGACCGCTTTATGCATTTCATTTTTAAAGTGTGCGCAGTTAAAAGAATGAATAATGTTCGACTCTACCACACATACCAGAAAAACATGGCGAAAGGTTTGATGTAGCTATTAAATAAACACGTGTATTTTGTCCCTTCAAATATTGACTTTTGAATGATTGATGAGTCATATGTGGCCAGGTACTCTTTCTCGACAATCGATGGCTCCATCTTCGCGTTTGTGTTTAGTTAAATATTTTATCGGGTTCATTTTGCTCTGCAATTATTGTCTAACTGGTAAATTGTTCTATAAATAAGTTCAATGACAACATGACTGGATCGAGTTAAGATGGTGTACTTGCCAGAATATCTTGCGACGAACCGTACTTTGACTTTTTGGTTGGTCTGCATATTGCAATATTCGCATTTCTGCAAACCCTATACGACCAGACCCGATGTCAATTGATCGTTAGGGATCAAGGCATCTAACAAATAAAAAAATACGCGATCAATCAAACATTTTGCCAATATAACATTTGTTTTGCATTAAAGTTAAGGTGCTTGCGTTTCGGAAAACAATTCACTAAAAGCAACTTGTTTGGCAATCAAAACATATGTTTAAAAGTTCATCAAGTAAAATTACTTGGGGTCTGTTTCTACTTTACCTTGAGTTTGTCATTTAGAATTATAATCAAATATGTTTTAACGAGCAGACACTCGAAACAGGCACTGTTCTTTGGAGGACGTGATACTCCTTGTCCTGAGCGACGAGATCAGGGACGAGCTGCAAAAATACAGAAAGTAGAAATGGCACAACAACAACAAAGGTCCCTGGTCTGAGAGAAGAATTAGGGAAGTATGACGGCTCTCTTCAGTTCAAAACTCCAATACGAGGAATGCATTTCTTAAATTTAGACTTAAAAACAGCTTCAAAGTCTTCTTATGTCGAATTTCCGCGTAAAACAAACAGCATAAAACATGTAAACTTTCATCATTCGAATAATGTCGTACTCGGAAAACTCATTTGTGCTAAAGGAACAGGTGTAGAAAAAATATATATATATACAACGGGTATAACGGCGATATTAATAAACGTATAGAGTTGTGACTTTATATGCCTTGTAAAAAATCATGCTCTAACAGGGGACACGTGTATAACGTCTGTCTGTTTGGGGTGTTTGTTTGT
>CM021536.1:8855737-8870710 GCA_010994315.2 Pisaster ochraceus | reverse complement strand
GAAGGTTTTATGATAATGTGGTCGTGAAAGGTACCACACAACAATAACTGGCTGCCCAACCCTTGGGAAAATGGATTGAGTCTTCGCCCTCGGCAATGGTGGATTGAATCGCAAGAAATTATATTTTAAAGATAAGTTCAGCAACCCAATAAAGTTGAAATAACTTGTTCGGTACAGTTTGGTGTTACCTCACATTCCCTTCACGTCCGCACTCTATAAAAACTCACGGGTCAGACTTGACCCGGATTCAGGGTCCCAGGAGAACTGACCCATTTCTGGGTCAGGCTGACCCGGAAACTTGTTTAATAACAGTAAATGGGTCAGACCCCGTGAGACCCGTGATCCAGGTCAAGTCTGACCCGGGGGATTTTAGAGTGACAATCCCATACATCCAAGTACACATTCTTGTATAGCATGTTGATTTTAAGCCCTTACTTTTTTTCGTGTTTTCCCCCAATCTGGCTCCGGTATCCTTCTCACGTGCAAATCTGAGATCTCTCGTACAAGAAAGACGTTTATAACTAAGACAGGCGTTGAAAAAAATCCCAGATAAATCATGCACATTTCGTTCAAAAATTCGATAAAAATAGAAAGCAGGTCGAGTGATATAAACAAAACTCATCTAAGATGCTTTTCGTTCCTGAAGTATGCAGACCGAGGGTGGTGTTCCTCACGCTCGAACACTGACTTTGATTTGTTATTCATTAGTGAAAAGTCGCACCTCTGAGTATGAAATATTGAGATAGAACTGGAATTTGAGCAACTTGTTTCTTGTATTTAACAACAAACAACAATACATAAATCAAGCCTACCAATCTGAACAATGCACGTCATCATTGCGGTGTATTTAGAGCTGTATAACCCAGGGTTTCAATAGTATATTGTTGACTTGATTTATGGTGTAATAAACGCGTGGTAGCGATCTTTATTTTTTTCCGGTGGCTGTTCCAGGACTACGTAGTTTAACTGATCATCAAATGTATTAAGTTCCGGCTCAATTTATGAAGTGTGTGGTGATATAAGACGGGATATAAGACTGCTTGTCGATGGGTAGAATGAAATTAAATTGCTGTCAAGTCTTCATCATGGCCTAGATTTGTTATAATCTTTGGCTGTCTTCGTAGCTATTGTATTCGCCCTCATGGAGAGTAAAGTATAAAGAGAACAAGAAAATGATTAATAAAACAGCCTAACAATCATTCATCGAGCCGGGGTTTGGCATTTTGATAACTTTTAAGAACAGAAACAAAAGAATGTTGTTTTATTAAGTGACCTCAATCTCAGCTTGGGATGATGACTTATAGCATTCGTCTCTTTTCAATTAATTTGTTTTCCTCTCCCCTGTTTTAAAACTTGTTTCAATCAATCATGTTGTCTTTATATTATTTACTTCTGAATTTCTTACGTGAATTGTTTTGTTTAAAGCTTAAGTAATTATTGCACTTATCTACACGACTTTCCGCATTGTCATAGGCGTATGACTCTGGGAGCTAAAGGTGCAACTGTCTGTCCAATTCGGGCAAAACAGTGGAGACAATTTGGGCACAGCAAGAAGGGAAAATCCTACGAGAAAGATTCCAATTTGTCGAAGTTGAGGAAATAACATTGAGAAGTCCCTCCAATCACATTATTCTTATTTTGATTCCCGCAGTTGAAAAAAACATCCAAGAGGAAAGTACATAAACATTCCGGCAAAAGATAAACGTTTGTTGTTTTTGTTTATTTCATTTTAAAACATTATTGAGGCTCAGAGTGGTAAAACTCAAGGCAAACATAAACACCTGTCTTGCAATGAGCCCTGGATGTTTCCTTGTATCGGTTCCCTAAAAAGATGAATACTGCACGAGTGTGTTCCAGCATTGTGGTATGATGTGCAGGTTGGATGTGAACCAACAGTTCGCAACAAAAGTCACGTAGTCTCACCGTAAGTAAAAACAGATCACCTTTCGCCCTTCTGCCAAACTGTACGTCCCCCAGGCACAAACCATTGTCACAGGGATCGTCTTAAAACAAAAGGAGTTAAACTAATCCAGTGCTGCAAGAGCGCAAGCGTGCCTTGTGGAGATATTTGTAATAAACGGTGCTTTTGGGAAAAGTACAATAAACGGAATTATACAGAACTCTATTTTTGTTCAGCTTGGAAAGAGTTGGCTTCAATCTCCCTGATGTTAATTGCAAGTTTTGCGTTTCAACTGCTCAGGGGCTATTTGGGCGATGGTTTTGATTTCCAAGAGATTTAAAGACTGAATTTGAATCAATATCTGTACTTGATTTTCCTGCCCCGATTTATTGGTCTCCGGCTACATAGCCTCCTGAAAATGATAAATTTACTCAAAGCCTGACACGAAATTAAAAGGGCAGGCAGGAAGTGCGTCATTCAAAATACCACGATACAATGTTCGTATCCTTCCCCCGGCTAACGCTCTTTGGTACGGGTTAACTACTCACATTGTACCGTGCCGGACAGAGGACCGCTCCAACCAGGAGGCATGTCAACATTCATGACAATCGCTCACGAGCTGATTGTGACAAATTATTGTAAGCTTGGGGGACACGACAAACAAAAGCAAATCATGGGAAACTATTCGACGCATGAATCGAGAGCAGGGGCTTCTAAGTGGGAGGAAAAACAAATGTCTCCCCAAGATCTATCGGTGGCCTTTTTGTTTCCTCAGCGTCAAGACGAATCGTAACTTCGCCAACTTTGATTTAGCGTTATTGGGACTCGTTAAAACCCTCCCTGTCAGCGTTATCGACCCCGGTTTAGCCCTCAAACTATGGACTCGGTATTCCATTCGTCAAATACATCCACGTGCTGATAAACACATTTCAAAAGTGTTGTTGCGGAAGTGGTACTCGACATTCAAAGCGTCGCTGCGTTTGTTGTCATTAGTACAATATAGCATTATGCCAATAAGTTTCATTACAAGATACGGCTATTCTCAATGGTGTTATATAGAAAACTGTGCGACATTTAGTTTCAAAAGTCTGTCTTAAGAAATGCTGAGTAAAACACCCTGTTTGTTTGATGTATTACTGTCGTTTGAGTTATTCTTTTCTCTGTTTGGCTAGCCTGGTTTCTGCGGGACAGAAAGAAAGATATTGCAATCGATCTTGTAACTCTTGTGTTACTGTGACCTTTGCCCACAAGAGACACTGTTGTATTTATCGGAAACCTTCATCTGCGAGCAATGCCACCCTTCGTTTTAAAGTGTCGTGCACACAATAAATTCGAGTAGTCTTTCTGAAAGAGATTTAAAACGGGTTTTGTTGTCTTTGCGGGTTGTCTTTTAAAAAAGATAATGATGGCCTAAACCAATTCTTCTGTAAGTAACCACTGCAGACAACGATTCACATCTGTCAAATTCTCCCTCGGATTTGTTTTATCAACATAACGGTGGCATAGGGAGGAAACAGTTTTGACTGTTTGCCGGCACATCCCTAAATAAATGTTTTACCAATTATGTGGAGAATATTGAATTAAGTGCACTCCCTCCTAAACCGCTCATCAAATGCACTGAATGGAGATTAAATTAACTTTATGTTTGAAGTCTTGAACAATCAGACATTTTGACCTTTATTGTATTCATTTGGACTTATTTTCTCCGATCAGCTTATAAACATGAACAGTGGTTACGCCAATATTGTGTATGGGGCATTTCTTGGAGGGTTGCCTGAAAGCATTTGATCAAGAAAGCAAGATTATTCATTTTAACCTTGACCGGATAATAACTTGGCTAATCCCAAGTAGATAGGGTTAATTGCTTAATAATAGTAACATCTTCTTAACCAGTGAAGTATGACGAAATCGCTTTTCGATGACAGCAATCATAATGGTCATTACTAGTTATATATTTTACAGATGTGCTTAAATCCGGTCACGCATTCCAATTTGCGTTGGAATGTGGAATATTTTTTAATTATCCTAATTGAAACCTTCATCCAAAACTTGTTAGGGTGATGGTAATTTTCCTAATATGGCTCTACTGACCTTTGAGCTTACAAAAACTGCTTAGCAATGACAAATCGTGCTTGGCAGAATACAAGCCAAGCGGCATGTAACTTGTTCGTTTTTACAGTCAAATTTGAAATTTTCAGTTTTCATCGTCCGCTAAATTATTTTTATTTTCTTGTATTATTGTGTAACTTTCACTTGCCTCAAAAATATTCTAACGGGAGGCGAATCAAATAAAAAGTAGGTTTACTTTGCAATTAACAATACTGACAATTTACCTTGAAGAGGAAAAACCTGGAAATTAACCTACAAAAGTCGTTAAATCAAACATCTGTTCATCAGTCAAAGATTTCGTAATGGAGATACTGAATCATCGAAATACTCGAATGGCGTCAATTTGTATCTTCACCAGAAAGTGCAGGTATTTGAAAGTGCAGGTACTGGATAAGCTAATAACAATTATTTTAGTTAACTTTGTATTTTACCTACTCAAATTTACCTTTATTTCGTTAGGTTTTGAAATGATCTGTTGTTTTGTTGCCTCCTTTTGTCTTAAATGATATTTAGTGGCTAAATTTATAAACTGCGTAGGTTTGTCATCAGTATAAAAACATAAAAATCATCCCATTTTCTGTTGCCGATCTGCATTGGCGCGTTTGAACGCCAAAGCTCTCAAGTGCTGGGAAGTAAATTATATTTTATACACAAACCATAAAAACAAGAGTAGCTGTAGCAAAGTATTGCATAAAACGTCGAGAGCCTACCACAGTATCAATTTGTTGATCAGCAATTTGATATCATTGATGCACGCCGTTGAATATTTCGTTCCCCGTGGTAAAAGATAAAGCGTCTGTCTCGACTAACAGGCCACATCACTGATGCTTGAAAATAATACGTGTTCGCTTGTAAGTTACTATTATTTCAGTTGTTGTGCAAGGCAAGAGAAATAAGATCGCAGTCTCACACAATAACTCTCGGAAAACAAAGCTGCATTCCGATTGGAAATGTGAGCCCTAAAGATCAACCTGAACACAGGAACAGCTAAAACAATTATAAACAATAAGCACGTCCATGATTCCTGATAACTTATACCAAAAAGCTCTAGAATTGCTTTCAATAAACTGCAGGTCATCAAAGGGACCTTTGTACGGAACTCAACATTGTAATATCACAGCGGGAAGGTTGTCTCACTGCATTTTTGATCCAAGGACTTTTCCACACAGAGACTATATTTTCCCAGCCGTATACCCTGAACCAATGATCAATATACTGGAATCGACACCTGGTTTATATCCAGCCCCTAGATTTCACACCTCTACCTTTTTCTGTTTGGTCATTTTGTTCTTCAATATTTAATACAAAACGCAGCTCTCATTCTGGGCCAAGGCTCTGCCCTGTTGAAGTGACGCCTTGATTGTGCTTTTCTTTGCGCGTAAGCTATAGTCGCACGTACAGGTTTAACCAAAGCAATTTCACCGTTGGTTGTTTAATTAAAGGTTGCAATGTAGATCTTATAACGCACACAATGTCTATATGCCCGAGGGCTCCTCCAAGTTCAAGTCATCATTGATACTTTATATTCATAAGCTTTGACGGTCTGTTGCGTGTCATATTTGTGGCCTGTAGCGAAATTATTTTTAAATTTAAGTTGTTGTTTTTTTTTCTGAATATTTTAGGTAATGTTAATGTGGTTTTTTTTGTATGCGTGAAATAAGTGTTTACTGTCTGTGTCTTATTGTTTGATCTACATTTGAATACATTAATTGTGCAGCAGCGCAGGGATTGGTTAATATTTGAATGTCATTATTTGTGACGATGTGTATAGGGCACGAGGTTGATTTATTTATAAGTCTTTTATATGATTATGTTATATTCATTTTAGATACACTTAATCATTTAATTCACAAGTAACAAGAACTGCACGATTATCAAACCAGAAAGATACTTGAATAAATTCAGATAAGTCGCACTTTCAAAAATTACTCTTTATAGACAGTTGTTGCATAGAACTTGTGTCGACAGTTAAATCGGTATTGACACTTACAACACAGTGACTTCTACGCCATAATGTTATCATACACGACAGATAGCAACACACTTATCAAACCCTATGTCGCATTAACATGGAAACCAGTGCGAGTACAACCACTTGTTGAGTTAGACCTGAGCGTGTGCGTGTCAAAGGTACCAGTACACGACGTGTGGCGTTAGGCGTGTCGTGGCCGAGCGTTTAAGAGCACCTGAACCAAGCTCTGGCATGGTGTTTCTGATCAGCAGAGTGTGGGTTCAAGTCCAGGTCGTGGCACGTGTGTCCGTGGGCAAGATACTTTATCATAGTTGAGTTGTCCTTTGGATGTGACATTAAGCCGTAGGTCCCATGCACTCGGATTGGAAGTGCAAGTAAAAGAATCCAGCACTAGGCCTATCGTTGAAAAGTAGGGTTAACCCCGGTGTTTCTGGTTCACATAGCAAACCCTTGTTTACAGGTTTCTTCAGGCTTGAAAGCTACACTTGTGGGGACTCTTTTGTTTCATTACCAGAAATATATAACACTAATACTGCTAACATGTTTGATAACTATCCAACAGATTTATTAAAACTTTTCTGAAATGTAACGGAAACTTGGTACCGCCAGTAGTTGGCTTTCTCCCATACAGTGGTCCGCCGGCATGAATTACGGACAAGTGCAAAAACTTACAGACCAGTGAACTGAAAATATAACTGGTCCTGCTGGCTAGTCACTGACAAAATTAGGGGCAGGCACCGGTAGTTGTCATGAGAACTGTTTCCGTCCCAAATCACATTGTCTGGACAAGAACATTGTTTCTCATTATTTTGACAAATCGAAAGCAGATATTTTAATCAAGCACGTGACTAAACGGTAACCCCCTACAGGTATTTGTATCAAAAACGTAACCACCCGAATCTTGGTTTGTCTTGTAGTCCTACGGGTTGACCGTCTGTAAGACGTTCATATTGAAATGTAAGAATTTAAAGGAGACTTCATCGAAAACAACGGTGCATCACGTTTAAGAATTGTGTCAGTAACTCCCTTATCTCTTATACATATGTAACTTTCCAATATGTCAAACGTATCGACCAGCATTGGGGCTTTATTTATAGATTAACTTGGACTTGCCCTTTCGTACCAGGGCCATTCTGCCGGACTCCAGACCCCAGTGGATCCGATCACTTTCAGAAGCAGCAACAATGTAAATAGTGATAACGTTCGAAGGGCATCGTCCGTTGGGAAAACTCAGGGTTTATACAAGCTGTTGTCTCTGTGTTTGTGAAGCTTCAATAAAACATCCCGTCAGGAGAAGCACACTCTAAGCAAACAACCCAAAAGAGATGAATTGTTGATTTGGATGATGGAGACACGTTCATTTGTTGCAGGAGCGAATTTGAGAGAAACGTCTTGCCTTTTTGTTTTCCAATTACTGTCTGCGTAATTACAAAGTGTCCTTCCTCTCTCAAACCTGCAAATTTAAATATCAAAGTACCACTTTTGTTTCCCCTAAGTACACGACTCACATGGAGGCCTATTTCAAGGTTGCATTTACTTTCATGTTACCGGTACTATAGTTTCACTTTCATGCTGGTATTTTTTCCTGGGCCCGGCACGCAGAAAGCTTTTAATGACAGTATACACGTGCGTGCCTATAGTTCAACGTTCGATAATTATTCATCCGGGCATTTCTTTTAGAATTGCCCAACGTGTCGTCACAGTATACTTTATGCATAGTCTATTTTCAAACTTGTGGTAGTGGTAAAGTTTTACGGCCGTCAGTGGCTACGTTGTCGTTGCAGTCAATAGCCGTATGGCCGAAGTCGCTTGATTCAGACGAAGTATAAGTATCGATTGCGTTAATAATGTCACCACACAGTATAGACCCCTTGCATATGACGTCACAAGCCCAAACAGCGCCCTCGCTGTGGTCAACGGAAGACCTAGGCCTATATCTTTGGCTGAGACTTGTAGTCGGTGCGTACACACGTGACGTTTCCATTATTTGACCTCAGCGATGGCGGCCAGTGCAAGATATCTATATGCTTCTCTTAGAATCTTGCTTTCCCTTCTCCTATATCAGTTTTAAATGTAAACTCATCCATGTTTACACTTCATTCATGTTCTCTGGCTCGACATTGTAATAGAACTGATATTGTGGTAGGTCAGAAATGAAGATATTATGTAAACCGTTCCCATTCCGTTAGAAATGGTTTGTGAGAGATGAGTTATGCTCGGGCAAATCCTACTTCTATTTGAGACAATAACCACTTTCGTTTAAACTGGTTCCTTCAAATAAAACAAAATCAGATTTCCAAGTCTTGAAATAAATTGTGACTGATGTTTCAAGATGCCATACCTTACGTTGTGTAGACACCTTTTGCTTCCTCGCTTGATTCTTAACACTTACTTCATTTTGCAACTTTTGGGAATTAATTTTTACTTTTCCAATAAGAATCCTGGATTCCCAGGATTCAAATCAAGCTCAATATGAATTCCACTACATCTTCAGATACTGCATCAAGGTAGAAAGGGGAATATGAATTCCACTACATCTTCAGATACTGCATCAAGGTAGAAAGGGGGATACGTTTTGAACAGTTTTGTTTCTGCATAAAGAGAAGTCGATAACTTTTTAAGGTTTCAAGACAACAAGGCGGGTTAATTGCTCATGTGACCCTCCCTTCCTTCAACTTTGGCGCCATAGTCCAAGGGTATCGAATTACAGCACGCCACACAACCTCGTGCTCTGGGGAGGATATTTAATACATCACTTCCTCAACATGTTCGTCTTCGGGCTTTGAAGGGAATGCAATGATAATAACGTCTTGTTTTCAATCAATCGCCAATTGACACAACGGTGTACTTGGTTTTGGACGGGGGTGTACGGTGTGGACATAGCCTTGATTTTATGATTTTTCGTCTTTTTAGGTGTGTTTTTCACCGGAAACAAAAGTTGCTGGAAGAAATAGTGAGACGGGGTTTGAAGAGTTTGGGATGCAGGTTGGTTTACATTAAGATGCCTTTGGCGAAATTGGTTTGCTTTTGGGCTGTGATGCAAGGCGACACTAACATCAGGTACAAAAAAACCAGAAGTTTAGAAGTCTCGGTACATGCGTCTGAAACACAAATCAGCGAGTCGTTAAAGGTTTAACTGTAAAACAAGAATTCAATTCGAGGAATGTTCTATTTTTTACTTCGTTAATTAAATACTTTGCAACTGTATACTGATACAAACACAATCTGAAGAGAGGAACCCGGGTTTCTTTTTCTGGGTAGTTCTCGGGTTTCTAATGGAAGTGTCATCTTAATGCTTCAGGGTATGATGACAGCCTGACTATCGAACATGCCCTCTACAGGACACTAGATAGTTTATGTAGCCTTGAGGAGAACATGTATAAGACGAGAAAAAGTAGAATCTGATAAATAAGTATTCCAAAAATTAAAACAATACTGGTTGTATAGCTTCAGCGCATTGTTAACGTATGTGTTCAGAATATATTTTGATTTATTATTAAACGTAGGCATAATGCAAAATGTTGTAAGTTTTTAAAAAGTAGGCCGTATACCACTTACACTTACAAATGTAGCTAACCTCAAAGAGATGTTTCTTACCAGAAAATTGTTTTACAAGCCAAAGAAAACCATGTCTAATGCAACGTGTGGACTGGCTTCCAGCTTATTGTTGCTGATGGGCCCAGGGCAAAGTTTCATAGAGCTGCTTAAGCGACAGTTTTTTGCTAAGCAGAAATGAGCAGGATGCCGGTCACACGATGTACAAGTTGCATTGGAGTTTGGCTGGTAACCTTATTCTGGTAAGTATAACTTGTGTTGGGTTTAGCTATACCTTTTGTAATTATAGCAGCTATGAAAGTTGGACCAAGTTACACACATCAAAAGATAAATTGCAAAATATTGGCCATCCAAGATACCACAAGGGACTTGCCACGTGGTACGAATACTTGATTTCAACCTTTATTAGAATGTTTTATTTTTATTTTTCAGCGCCATATTAATTATTGGGGAACAACCCACATATTTTTGCAAAACAAGAAGTAAAGACAAAATCCCTTCAGCTTTTTTTTTAATTAGACAAACGTAAAATGTACTATTTCTGACTTTCAAGTGAGTTTGTTGTATTCGTCTGAAAATGAAAGTACGGGTTTTAATTTAGATGTTGATCAAAAATGAATTTCTCATATGTTTTTTTTTATTAGACCTATACCACTGCATGGTGTTAGCTTACATGACCTCGACGATTATAATTAAACATGTATAGACAGACATCCGCATTTAATATATCTCTCGGATTTGTGTAATAATTGTTGTTGTACTTTTGTTGAGGAGTTATAATTATACAGATTATTTCTGGCGACATCCGACTGCTTATAAAATTTATCTCTCCGTTTTATGACATAGTGATCATTCTTTTTGGAGGTTGTATTAGTTAATCTTTTCCCAACCTGATAAAATGTCATCATTGACCAAAAAGTGAACAAGCTTAAGAGAAAAATGATTTTTCAGTAAACAAATTGTGCAAGTTTGTACCAGGCTATTCGATTGCGGTGATTGGAATAAACACAATTTTTTTGTTAGGCTTAACAAAAAAAAATTCCCCCAAAAAAGTATTCCTTGCCCACGGCAGCATAATTTTCATAGAGTTTGTAACCACTATTTTTGAGGGGGGTGGGTAAAGTGTAAGTTTTATCATCAGTGTGCACTAAGATTATATTAATTATTAATCGTTCAATTACCGATTCTCGACTGACTCTAAAATATTATGACCTTTATGAACTTCTTTCAAAAGGTTTGTTCACACGTGAGATTACGTCATTTCATTTCTGTATAGTATACCCATAAATATGTGGATCGATACATTCATTTGACGAACATTTTTAACATTGCAAGTGCGTGCATTCTGGTGAATTACGGAACATATGTTAACAATGGCCGCAATCGAATCACAAAAAGATAACAATGTAGTTATGGCTGATGTATAGTAAATTTTAAATTATTTAAGTGAAAGTGTACTTTCCCATCACAGATCTGACCACAAGTACTCTCATGTGGTATAAGTTTTGTTTCAAAAGCTTTTAAGATCGGGTCTCTCAAAATGTACGGCTTCTTTGCTCCTATCCACGAGTAAATGTCAAAGCTGATAGCAAAATGTGTTTACTAAAGATCGTCCACAGAACACCTGAGGCTTCGATTTCATTGGAAGTCCAGTGGGGCTTCGTCGGGAAGTGAACCCCCGTCCGGATGTTTGAAGGCATCTTTAAGTGCTTTATATCCACTTGCTGTAACCAAGGGAGCATTGAAGCCCAAATGTCCCCAGGTAAAAAAACAGTGAATGAATAAACAAATGCTATGGATCTCTAGGTCTCTACCTATGCAGTATAACTGAGTTGTTTTCATTTTTTCCGTATAGAACTTTCGTTTCACGCGTCGCACAATTCCCAGCGGAAGTAGGCGTAGCGCTGTTTGTATTTTGTTTGTACTCACATAGTAACGGGAAAAGAGGATTTCGTATGTTTTGAGTGATCAAGGAAAAGCTGGCAGATGTTTTGCTGCTAGTTTGCTTCCTGCCTCAACCGCTGAATTACCACAAACCGAAAAATAGGTAGTTTGACAATGAATAAACTGGAATCTGAGAGAAATAAACTTACAACATTATTTTTTATCAAACGGCATTTGATACTGTGTGTCATTAAACTTTCAAGTTGCTACGATCCGGATTTTATTTCGAGGCTATCCGTAAAAATAAATCACTCAAAAACCCTGAACTTCCCCAGATGCAACAAAGAAATCAAACAAGGTGACATTGAAATAAAGAATCAACGTGAATGCAACTATATCAACCACTTTTAACTTCATTAGGGTTTAACAAACGTTCGGTGATAAGGGTTTTAAAATGAACATTATGAAAGATATTATACTATACTAAGACGTCAACAGGGAGAAGATACAGGCGATGAATTCACAAGCCGGCTCGTGTGGCACGTATTTCAATCTCTTATAAGTTATAAATGCACCGTTCGCAAGCAAAACTGTAATGTATAAAGCAACTCCCCCATAATTCAAAATCAAAAACAAGATACCTTTCAAAAAACTAGATTCATTTAATCAGCCCACGTGGTTCAACAAGCGATACCTGTGAAAACACACGCAGCAAGGTTATAAAGTATTTGTGTTACTCAACGTCCAACTGCTAAAATGCTATCACTTGAACTTCAAATCGTCCGTAATGGACCTCTAATTATAAAGTAAATACCGTCTGCACTTACACACACGGGACAACGAGCATCGTCAAATACCCGTGAATGCTTTTCTTCGAAGTGGTTTGATAAGTAAGTTGCGCTTACGCGGGTCAACAACAGGAGACAAAAACACCGATCCTTTTACACGCTCCGTAACACGTAGGGAAGTCAACAAAAATAATATTGAGGCGGTGCGTAGGAATCAATGCGGAATAAGGATATTAAAAAGGATTACGTGTACTACCAACGCGATTCCTCAGTACTTTGATGCGTGCAGTTTGAGTTGGAGTCGCGGTGTGATTGCAGTGTCAGCGTCCCAATTTCATGGCTCGGCTTACCGCCAGATTCTGCTCTTACGAACACCATTAAGCGCCGAATTTTTGCGCTAGCTTTGTAAGCGAAGAATGCGTACTAACGTGGAGATGCACGCGCACTAGCTAAAATTCACTTCACTACACTTGACGTAAGCGCAGAATTCCCTGCATCCGTAAGTGCAGATTCTTTTCTTACGGTAAGCAAAGCCATGACCTTTGGCCCCGAGCTTAAAGGGAATGTCGCATTGGTTCCGCGAAACCGGCCATATTTTATAGTACCTCAAATTCTGATTAAGTCTGGCAATTTGTTTTCAAACTTAGAAACACAGACTTTCAGTTCCTTCAGCTCTGATTAGAATTGTAGAAGCATGTTGTGAACGTTATTCAGGAAGTGCGGGTATTTCCGCGAGCTGTTTTTCTATAATGTTCAAATTACCGTTTATGGGCAGCTTCTTATTTTTCTCGAATGTAAACAAACGTTATTGATCGCAAACTTGAAGTTGTACACTGACCCCCCCCCCCCTTATATATTGACGTCACACGCACGCAGCTCTTGTCTGTGATGGTCTGTCACACTGCGTAGTAACACACAGGGAATCTGACTTCCAAAATGGCGCATCCAATATTTATTGTGTGATGACGTCAGATAAATCTTCTCAATACTCATAGTCCTTTAACGGCATACACTTATTTGAAATTTATCATGTACTGAATAAAAAAATCACAAGGGCCTAAATTCAGTTATAGAAAAAGAATATCACAAGGCTTTAACTCCATGCTTTACATTACTGGGACAACCATTGTACAACAACATCTAAATATATACTTATAAAGATGTGTACGTCCCCAGTCTAATTGTGTTGGTATCTCACCATACAATATTAACTGGTACTTGCAGCATGGTTTGCCAGTTTTAATTGACTGTTTTTATAAATTCTTCCATTATAGGTTTGTTCCACTAACATACATATAGGGACTTAGATCGAGGTCAATCTGGGTCCATCTGGACTGAACAGATGTTAACACGTTATAAGATTAGATTGTACTCACGATCAGACAAAAGGCATTGTTTTCAATTATAAATGAGGTTTTAAAAAAATGGGTATAAAGAAAATAATAGTTAAGCTATCTTTTACATATTAAGTATAACACTTTGAATAAATCATTCGAAGGAGACAATGTATGACTTGTGTAAGTCTGTCGTGTATTCGATCCAAGTGGGACCCGATAAGTGCACGATTTTATAACTATGTTAAAGCAATGCACATGGAAACAAATGTCAAAGACGTTTTAAAGAGCAGGTTCGACATTCTGTTTATTTGCGTTTTATTGGGTTGTGGAACAACTTTAAATAAATACAACCGTAACCATACTGGACTACATACAGATCTGTATTTGTAACCCGATTTTATAGCGCTGTTTATAAACACAAATTGTCCTCACCACAAAAATATTGCTTTTTTCTACAATAGCTATATATACTAGACATAAGCACTGGTTGAGTAATTGGGTGCCCGCTTATTTTTTCTTTAGCGGTAATTTGCTGAGCGAAATGTTTATTTTATAAAACTGTACTTTGGTCCAAAGTCAGTACCCCCCCCCCCCCATCCCATGTCTTGTATCGATGTAGAGAGCTTGCATAACACGTAAAGTGTATCATGGGTACCAAATTATTCACTCAACATCACGGGGGCGTGATGCCTGGATCAAAATAATACAATCAGCGTTGTAGGTGCAAAGTCGAAATACAATGATTCTCAGATCGAACAAGACGCAAAGTAACGTCGAACCCTACATGTGTATGTACTGGCATAGATAGGTAGAGGAAGGTGTCTTTTACAGTATTTTCGCGATTGCAATTTGGGGTAATATTCCCAGTGAACTTTGAGTATCTACCGACACAAGGTAATTACGTTCACTGAAAACCGGTTTTGTTGTACCGTGTAATAGAGCGTCTTCGTGAATAGCCAATTTGGATCAACTGTGACCTTTGAGTTTCTTCTGTCCTGGAACTTCCAACGGGAGAAAATCATGTCCCCGGAAAACCAGTCCAATGGGAAACTGGTGTGATCGATTTGGGGGAAAATGGCTGAATACATAAGCCGTATCGATGTGCCGGTAATCGGATATATTGCTCGTCAGATTGGCACATCCAGGGGTTCTGTTCAGGTTACAGTCTATTAGTTTGGCGACTTAAACAAGTTCAAAGAGCTTTATGCTCGTATGTACCATAGCAAATGCTATTATTGAATGGATTTTGGTTAAGATTCAGACCTTATTCTCTTGTTTGTTTGTAATGTTGCTGGAGGACTACGTACACTCTGAAGAAAACAAACTCCCGGGTCGGAATTGACCTGGATTCCTGGTCAAAGCATGGGGACTATCCATTTCCAGGTCAAAGCTAACCAAGGAATTTGTTTAATAATAATAATAATAATA
>CM021536.1:8844019-8854737 GCA_010994315.2 Pisaster ochraceus | reverse complement strand
CAAGTATGATGCTAACCAAGCAAGAGCTGTACCACCAATACCATATCTGAATTTAAGACGTTGAATGAGAATGACTGTTATGGTCAATGGTGTCAAATGCAGCGGAGAAATCACATGGCTAACAGAGAACTAACATGGCTTCAAAACCTTTGTCTATGGCGAGAAGAAGATCGTTCTGAATCTGTAACAATGCTGTTTCTGTAGAGTGGTACATCGACGATACACTGATTGTGTCTCAGAGAACAATGTATTATTTTGTAGGTATGGGCGAAGTTGAGTAGGTAGCAATCTTTTCGAGAATCTTAGTTACAAACATCAAGTTAGCGATGGGACGATAGTTTTTAAGGTCGTCAGGATCAAGGTTAGATTTCTTAAGATTAGGAATGACAGGTGTGATTTTAACCCCGATTCTGCGTCAGTTTGAACTATTTCTGGGTCATTTTGACACATTTTTCGGTCATACTAACCCGAAATGGGTCAGGCTCGGATTCAGGTCAATACCAACCCGGAAGTTTGTAAAGCGTAGACAATGTGACCCATGACATCATAAGTTGCCAAGAATGGCCTCACAGCATTGACTTCCGGCAGATAGAAAGTGTTTATAGTTCTATTCTAGAAATACACCATAAAGACCTGACATATAAGAGGGAGTGATTCCTATCGACTCTGTATGTATGAAGAGACCCATTCAGTCGTTACTTTTGCAACTCTCGGATTATTGTGGAAGTACGGATACAAATGTAAAACGTGCAATGAGCAACAATAAGCCATCTATATTCATCACTCTTAGAGGTCCCTGGTCAGAAACGATCATCTAGGTCGGACTGACACAGAAGCTGGTTAGACAATGTGGTTTGAACTCGGAGTCTGCGTCAGTTTGACCTAATTCCTGGTCACCCTGACCCAGGGATGGGTCAGGCTCCTGGAAGACAGAATTTGGTAAGATTTGACCTGGGAGTTCTCAGAGTAGTTGAACACTCTCAAAAATACCAGCTACTGTACTATCAAAATAAAATACAGCGCTTAAAAGCGCAATTAAATATGGCGCCTTATATGGGCCTATACAAAACACTGGTGTCTAAGGCGTACGGAACACTGGTGCGGGGCCTGCAGAACACTGTTGCCTGAAGGTTTTTTACTTTACGCTGTTCATGAGCACCTTGAGATGGCATTTCTATGGGGATGCTGTGCCAGATTCCTCTACGATCTAGTCAGGACCAGCCTTGTTGTGTCTATCTACTAACCTCTGGACTAATCTCGATTTGCGTAGGCGGCATCCTTGATGCATGGCCAAAGTTTGCTAGCCCCTTTGCCGTTATTCTACCCAATACATCCTTGCCTGGGTTTAGTGGTTCTTTGATGTAACCATTGCGTATCTTCACTTGCCTGCCGACTCCTAATACGCTGCGAAGGCAGAACATCTAAAAGACAATATCTAATCTGTTTTGATCTTCTTTACGACTGTCCGGTCATCAGCACTTAAACAGTACTATTGATGGGATCACGGTAGGATACAGTTACATCTTTATGTGGTTGATGATACTTTACGAGATCCCTTGACCCCCCCCCCCTGCTTTCTTGATTCATGATGATATCATTTGAGCTTTTTCCATTTTTTGCTGTTGCTGTCGTACACAAACTTGTCTGTTTGTTCTGGCCTGTGTTTTTTTAGTTCAATGTTGATGCTGTACTTATTTTCACTGATAACCGTGCCTTGCTGTTTTGGCGATGTTTATTTGATGGACTTGTAGACCCTGTCTGCCAGCGTTTGAATGTCATCGGGGGTAACTGCAATTATAGGAAGATATCACTATATCACCGGTGCCTAGTGGCCTACAGAACACCCAGCGTTGGATTGATAGCAATCTACATTATAACTGCCTCATAAACACCTTCTTACCTCCACTGCCACTACACCCAAGGGTGTTACATTTTTGTTAACACCCAATTTGGTGTTATTTCGACACTAACTAGGGTCAGGCAGTTAACACTGTTGGGTGTCAATGTGTCTCTTTCTTGGTGTCTCCAGATGATCACACCCATTGGTGTTAATCAACACTAGACTTTGGTGTTAAAGTACACCAGTATTGGTGTTAAATAATAAAAAACAATTGTGGGACTAAACCACAAGCATTGAATTAATATAAAATGTTTTCATCTTGACGTATTAAACATTAACAAATTCCTTCTTCAAGCATACATAGCCACATAAGTTAACTACTCAAATAAAAAATAATCGTATAGCCCCTATGTAAGTCTAACACTCTTCCAGCATAACATTATTTACACTAACTATTCCATCTTCATTGTATTAAAGCTACACAGGTGTAGAAATTGATGTAGGTCTAACACAAGAATGTAATGCAAATGCTCTTGTAGTTTCGAACTACACCACACATATATCAGGGAACCAATTATTTTGTCAACGTGGTATATTTGCACCATAAAATAGTTCTTAGACAATGGTATGCGCTCTGGGAATGTTTCTTTAAAATGAACGTCTTTGGTGAGCTTCAAATAAGATACATAATTGAGTGATAAGCTGTCAGCTTTTTTCTTCTCTGAAGTCCCGCAATTACTGCTGCTCCTCCTCGGCTACCAGCTAGTCTTGATTACAACTAGTAGAAATCAAAATATTAAAATATTGTTAATAACTTACTATTTTACTAACTCCGAGTTTACCAGCAAACGACATTATTTTCTGAGAAAGCAGTTCAAAATGATTCTCAATTCAAACCGATACAGTTGGGATGGAAATACGCTGTATATTTCATACATTAAGTGAAACTTGAGTTTCAGCGTATTAAAAGCAAAAGTTCAGGATTATCAATAAATTCAATATGGATACAAAATGATGCAATTTGAAGGGAAACAACGTTCAAAAGTGCATTATTTGCATGACCACTCCTGTAAATTATACCCAAAAAACATTCCTGTCTTACTTGAAATCGCTACAGACAGGAAGAGCTAAAATAACCTATTAGGATTTGATTTTTTTTTTTTAATTGAGTACTATTGTATACATTTTAGCATTGTAAATACAGTAGCCAAACATTTTGAAGAAAGCCGCAGAGATTACCTGGACATTATCTCCAGAAGCTGTTATAAGCGATGTGGGTGTGTTTACTATCCACGGTCGGTAAAGGGGGTAATGCAGTTGGCAAAGTCGGTTTTGTTGCTACTGGACTCCCTGTCAGAACAAAAAGAAGAAATTAAAAGCCTAGTGTTAAGATTGTTTGCCTTACCTTTGTTTGTCTCCATCAAAATTGAGATGGTACCCCCATCATAATAAATTAGCATAATTGGTATAATACCCCCATGCAATTTTACAGCTGAAACCTAATCTCTTGATGTAAACAAGTATCTGGAGTGATATTAATCTTGCCTTGTTCTGACAATATACATGAACAATACCATTTAGTTTCGTTTACTCTGTGGAAAACAATTTAAGTAATAAACAGCTACTGCACCACATCAAAATATTTCATATTAAAACTTAAAGAATGCAGTAATTGTAGTTATTGCAGTAATTGCAATAATTTGTCATACCTCTACCTATACAGTATGACGACTAATTAAATTCGTCCTTCTATACTGACACCAGTGATCCTAAATTTTACCACTTTGGTAAGTAAAGTGCTTTGCGGATTGATGACCGAAAAGAAAGATTGCTGCCTTCTCATCAACATCCAACCAATGGAGCTCGATGATTGATCGCGCATGCTCATTCCATACTAACAGCTACACAAACTTGGTGTTAAATATCTTCGCAAAATACGGACAATCTAAAATTTTCACCCAATGGTGTTATTCTAACACCAACATTAACACCAGATTCTTAACACCTGCGCAATGTTACAGGTTTAACACTGGTTTTTGCAGTGGATAAACTCTTAATAGTTCGAATATTGAAAACAACGATGAAAACGTTTCGGCGCACAGTAGTTTGTGCCAAATAGCCTTGCAGCTTCTCGTTTGTGACGTTCCTGCACTCGACACAGAGTTACTACTCTAGCCATTAGAATGCTCGCCTCAGTAACCTTGCGTCTCTAATAGCTTGTAAACATTTCATCTGACTGCTCACTTGGAAAATGTGACAACTCGATTAGGCAATGTGTGTACTTATTGCTCTTCGGTGTGTCGTTGAAGGGTGGGAAGTACAATTTGCCCCTTCTCTTTCAAAATGTCTGCTCGTTTAATTATCTTAATTTTCTGGAATATAAATGCATGTATTTAACCTGCGACAACAGTTACTAAAGGACTGGACAAGGGTATCCACAAAGTTCGTATGTGCTCGGAGGTGTAATACTGCATTTTTTTATTTTAAGTATTTTTAATTTATCAGCGCTTTCGACGACTCACTAACTTCAAAGACATGAGCCATATTTGTAATTGAAAAACAATAGTTCTACCAAAAAAAAAAGATTGTTGTCAAACAGCAGACAAAGCCCAGGAACATTGGTTCATTAAAATTGGGTTTACCTGAGATTCCTACATGAACTTTGCGATGAACGCCCACCTTCCTAATGTACTATTCTATGAGAGTGTGGTGAAGCAAAAGGCTGAATGGCAGTCTAATTACAATGAGTTCAAAGTTGACGATTTACAAAGAGTTACACAATTCACAATTAGAGTTGAAAAATGCTCAAGGGGACTATCATTATTCAAAGACGCATTTGATTTTGAAGAATTCGGACTTAAACTGTGAAGACATCTGTCAAGGCAGTCGTTCCTCTCATTACACTGAACTAACAACCTTGGGTGTGACAGGCTTGACTATCGGTGCAGGGAACTACAATTGGAGGGACCCTAATTTGACGCATACACTTGGGTTCCTTCGCGGTTGATGCAACCGTCTTTACATCAGCTGCACCCAAGAGGAAAATGTATTAGCGGTGAAGATCAAACGATAAAATTGCTCTTGGGAAATTTGGACAAGGGCCATTTGTGAAGAAAATAAAATCGAATCCAATTTCGGAGAAGAATTTGATTTTAGGACGCCATTAACACATTTTGTTTTATGGTTGAATTGAAGATCTATTCAGGCACTTAGTAGTTTTACATCTTGACAGCCTAACAGTACGAAAAAAAGTAGTTCTGCGTCCTTCGGAAACTCTCACAAGCGCTAAGAGAGGAAAAAGGTCGTGGTCCGTGAACGTAAAAATTACGAGACATTTCCGTTGCAGGTGGCGCAATTCCACTAAGCAAACAGGGACAAGAGTGTCTGATCACTGGGTCAACATCAAAATAACTCAGGGCATTAAAAGTAACCCAAAACTCTGCAATTCAATGTTGCGCCTCTGCAAGGGGGTCAAGTCTAAATATCCAGTTTGACTTGCCCCGTAGCGAGAAGTGGCAGCAAGATACTCTGTTGATGAACAGAAATATTCAGACCAACCCAAAATTAGTTTTTAAAATGCGCCACAACAATCTGAATAAGAATTAGAAACTGTTCATGATAAAACAAACCTAGTTGTTTGTTTCGTTTAAGTATTAACACATCACCCTTACCCCCCTTAATTCCATCTCTCCCCCTCCCTCTCTCTCTCTCTCTCTTTCTTCTTCTTCTTCTTTTAAGTTTTTTAATGTGTCTCATTGTAAAATGTTGTTTGCTGGGACTCACCCATTGATGTTAATGTAATGGGTTGCTTCGGTAATATGTGGAAGCAAGTTTTCATTAACGTTTTCTAGAATATCTTACCTAATTTGAGGTTAACTTACCGGCGACTCTGCGAAATAGGGCAAGCAATTTTTTCTTTTATCTGAATATCCAATTTTGAACATCCAATTCTGAACATCGAAGGCTGGCAAATAGAGCAAGCTATATTCGTTTTATCTGAACATCCATTATTTTGTTACGATTGTTATCCAGACCTCTTTCCGCGACTCTGCGAAATAGGGCAAGCATTTTTTTTTCTTTTTTTTTTTTTAATCTGAATATCTAACTCTGGCAAAAAGAGCAAGCTACTTTTTTGTTCTTTTCTTTTTTACCATCGTTATTTTACCCTCAAATTAAGTAGTTCTCCACCATAATTCGAGTGATAATTCGTTCCTGGTAAACACGTATACGAGTACATTGTATGCTTCTAAACGGACGTTCATAATGAGCGTCAATCGCTTTGGTGCTCGGGTGTATTAAAAGAAAAGGTCGATTTGGGAAGAGATAAAATATACAATTTTAGTATCATTCAAGTATATAAAAAAAAACTCTCCTGACAAGTGTTCGGTTTTGTTTCATGTTGTACCAATGTTGTTCCATGTTTTGTACCAATTATACATGTGTTGTACATATTGGAATGATTTGAACATCACACTTCTGATGTAAACGCCTTGGAGATGATGCTACTTGACTTTTATTCCATGAACCAAACCATGAAGCAAACCTAGCCAAGATTTTTGCTGTGAAGCAAAAAGATAGAGGGCAGCAATTTGTTATAAAGTCAATTACAATTAAATGTTGCCGTTAAATGGCCCTAATCATAATTCGGCCCAATTCGGATACATTACGTTACACAACGTTATAAGGTACGGTATGTAAGGTAACTTTTCGCAACGGTACAAAAGAAATGATGGTTTTAAATGTTTCCTCAAGTCCCAACGATCATTTGAAATTGGATACTCCGTGTGCAAAATTAAGTTTTTGGCAGCGTAGTAGGTTTGAGCATTCTGTAACTACCCCCACCCTCATCACGCCCACTGACGTGTCTGCATCACTCCACGTTTGTGAAATGAAAGTAACACTACCCACGACAACAACTGACATTTCTTGAATTTTATCGCTTTCAAGTCATCAGATCGACTGCCGTTTATAACCAACACAGAACGAAACACTATCGGACTACCCAAGCGCGTCGTTCGCGAGTAATCTACCAACGCTTTCCTGTCGGTGGACATTATGGTAAAATCAATCAATACACTGGTTGATTGCTGACACTACTGATTTGGAAGACTTGGTTAGCTAACGCTGTTCGACAGACCGAGAGAATTATTGTTGATTGTATGTGTGTGTGTCGTTGAGTAGCCTCTTATCGTTCTGACCTTGTAGTAAAAATTGATTTTCAATATTCACTATCAAAGGTTTGCTAAATTATTGTTTGAATGCAAGACCAAAATTAAATTAATCACAGTTTTTATTACACACCATCTTTTTCCAATGTGTGAAACAATTACTGAGTAAAATGGTCACGTTTTGAGTTGAATTTCGATTAATGGTTGTTTATTGTGGGCACGTTTATAACAGATACAAATTGTGTGCTTCAGCAAGTGTTTCAAATCGGGCCTTCCAACACTGTTGCATTAACAAAATTCTTTCTTTCTTTGCTTTAGTTCGTTCTGTCTGCTTTGATCATCTATGTATTAAAAAACTGACACAATTTCCCCGAACCTATTTTTGGCAACATGGATTAAGTATTAAAAATCAAAATCTAAAAATGTGTATTTTTGTTGTCCGGTCATTCTTTCTTTGAGCCTTGAGATTGTAAAGCTATAACAGTAGGTGAGCTTTTCATTGTTTTAAAAACTTTCAATAAAGTATACGCCTCTCTCTCTTAAAGGAAAATTATACCTTTGGTTTTTGGATCCGTTCGATTGTTTTAATCCTATATAATTGTAGATGTATACAAAACAAATGACCTGTGAAAATTTCATTTCAAAAGGTGGTAGCGTTTGTGACATCACCGAAAATCTTGAGCGGTTACACAATTTATAAAACGTTAAATGCAGAAATGTTTCTCAGATAAAAAAAAATTAAATCCCTCTCTCTCTAAAACTAAATTCCTTTGAAGGGAATTGTTTCTAAAAATGTTATTCATTATGAACAGCTGTAGTGCTTCTTTACCAAGTAAGCTTTTATGGTCATTAATTTTTGAAGTAATTAACAATGGAACACCCTCCTATTCAAGGTTCTCGAACAAAATAGTAATTGGGGAGGTTTTCAATTGTGAAAGAATAAATTATCAAATGAGAGATCAGTCTGGTATGGCGATTAGAACTGTTACCCAAATAGTCCCCAAGCTGTGGGTCCTCAATGTAAGCCTTTATTAGGTCATCATATAACGGTCCATGAACCAATGTCTGATGCAAACTGACAGCAGAAAGATTGACACAAAGACTTGACATTAATTTAAGTACAATTTTATTTAGCAAAGTCTGGTCTAGCAATACTCAGAAGATAATTTTACCAGTCATTTACAAAACCTGTACCAATGTATGGCCCATGTTAAGGTCTGGTAAGAAAATCAACGTGCCTGCTAAACGTGAATTTACTCACGATGTCCATAATTTAATAAAATTATCCTATTACCACATATCACGGTGTCTTTATTTACACGGCCGAATATATACAGCATCCGTGCGGAGATTACAGCGAGGCAGTAATTGACCAGGGTAAATGAATACGCCATGTGTTACGAACTTGTTGTGGATGAACTAAAAATGTCAGTCTGTGTAGTATGAGAGGAACTTTATGAACCATCATGTGGAGATGGTTTGGTAAGAGTGTTTAACCACGGCATGTGCGGTATTTGGGATTCATGCTGGTCTCATTACAGTCATCGACACGGTAAACTAATAAATAACCTTGACAAATGGCCCTAGGCTGACGAAAAGATGTTGGAGAAGAGAAGGTGGCGAAGGTGGATCTTTGCTCCTCCTTTTTTTGCATTAACTTTTTTTCTCTTATTATTAATCTAATGACCATAGGTGCCCTAAAATTTCTCTCTCCTCCGTTTGTTCGTATTGACCTTTAACTTTAACAACTACAGCATCAGAAGTGGGTCCCATGGGGCCTGACACATTCGCTCCGATGACCCAAAATCTGTGTCAAACTGACTCGAAAATGTATCAAAATAACGCAGTATTCCAGTCAAAGATCATGATTTTAAACAGGTTTCTGGGTTAGCCTGACCAGAAATCCGGAATCTGAACCAATTCTCTTCAGGGAGTTTTTAGAGTGTCCTGTGGAACTAATATTCAGAGAAGACGTCATATTTTTATTTACGTTTTATTCCTCTACAGTCATTGTTGCTGCAATTTTTATATAGTTATTTATTTATGGCCATAGGGTGTAACTTTTGTTACACCCGCCAAATGAATAAGATGTACTGACGACGTCGTACTGACAAAGGTTCATGCACTTTAGTAGACAACAGAACCATAGAACATGACCCACAAGATTAAATGTAACAGTGTACGTTTCTACATCTCCGGCTTCAACCAGCGTCAACTGCGTTCACTGCCCTACCTGACGAACGATTCCCGCCGGCGCGCAGCTCAAATAAAGTCAAAACACGCGTGGCCTCTGTGTGATGTGTTGCGACCGTCTGGTGTTTAGCGCGTAAACCTGGATACCGCCCGGGGACACTTGTGCTCTTGGTTCACGTTAATAGACCTTAATAATGCCGCGTTATCATGCTGGAATCAACGATATGATTACCCGATCTTAACCCCATCCGCGAGGGTCAAGTACTTCCGTCTGCAAGCCAACGCTTTCTCCAGTTTTATCAGTTCAGTTTATTACACACTCGTGGTAAAAACTTGAGAAATCAGGTGCCGTCTTGTCGCAAAGTTCTCTTGTTTTCCTACGTCAAAATTCGTCTTCAGATGTTTTTTTTTCCTAAGGATGATATAGCTGTTGACTTTTTTTTGGAGTGCAGCTGCCAAACCAGATATGCCCAAAAAACAGTCAAATGTCTGGATTTTTTTTGTACCTCGAGGAACTGTTACAACTTAGAACATAAATATATCGACTTGAGTTCTAGAAATGGATTGATGTATAGCTTGTGTTGAAATCAAATCGCTGCGAGCAATAAATGCTGCATAAAAGAATGTCAAGTGATCAAGCGAGGCACTGACCGCTAGCCGATTGAAACTGAAGTAAAGATTTGGTAGGTGGTTAAAAGGAAAACTACAACTCCAAATTTGCGAGCCACTAGAACATTATATCGAACTCGGCAGCAGCTTATAAAGATCTAACACACTGTCAGTCAATGGGTAAATCAGGTTCGAAGTGATCCTTAAAAGATATAAGTATGGATAATAAGGAAACATGAAATAATCTGATTTCCATATTTGGGATGACAGGTGATTGCAAACTACCAGAGTTTAACATGTCTCCAAGGTGCAGAGTGATCGTGTTGGTGATCCATGAACTTGGTCAATAACTGGCAAAGACTTGAGATACAAAGCCAATACGTAAATTTTGATAGAAATGCCAAGACGGAATCCTAGCGATAGATCTCATTCACCGAGGCGTTAGGTTCACGGGAAGCCAGGTTGTACAGCGAGCAAAACGAAAGTCAACCAGATCCTCTGGGAGCGCAAAAAACCTTGGCATTCAGGTCAGCATGGTGATTTATATGGCGGCATTTGCGGTGACATTGAAAACTACTCAGGTGCGCCAATGTTTTCAACATGATCTCATCTTGACATAGTTAATTATTGATGCATGAAGTGAGCAAATTCACTTAGTTTTCCGTCAGGTCTATGAAAACTGACGCTTTTTACTTCATGTTAATAAATACGCAAACAGCCTATGATGCTTCGCGAAAGAGATCACTGAGCCGTTGTAAATTACATTTCACGATGGAATTTGGAATTGAGTTGATCATTTAGAACTAAGGACATCATATTCATAATATTGTTTTTAATTTATTATTTATGAATATTCTATGTATGTCCCCCAAAAATGGATAGGTCTAATTGAAAACAAGTAGTGATGC
>CM021536.1:8815772-8832032 GCA_010994315.2 Pisaster ochraceus | reverse complement strand
ACCGTTTTACCTCTAAGATGGCGGTTGAATGACGTCAATGCATAAGGTCTATTGCTGAGATATCTTCACTCTTCTCTTCACAGGTACCTTCATGCCTTGGGTTACAGTGTGAGGAACTTGGGGTTTCCTTGGTTTTATTAGCAACCATATATTAGTTTTATTATCTAAACTTTCTAATAACGAAACCAGGGATGCCTAATAAACTTAATCACGTAACTCACTAGCCTGAGGAAACCTGTAAACAAGGGTGCTTTCTATGTGACCTAGCAACACTGCGGGTTTATCCCCTTCTGTTCCATGATCAGTGTTCTGAGCTCTTTTACAGCACTACCGATCCTAGTAAACGGGACCTACGACTTAATGCCCCATCCGAGTGGCAAAGCAGTTTTGGTAAAGTATCTTGCTCAAGGAAACAAGTGCCAAGACCGGGAGTCGAATCCAGATTTTGCTGATCAGAAATACCACGGCTTGAGTCCGTGCTTTTGACAGCTCGGCCAAGACACGCCATCTTATAAATAAAACACATCATAATGTAAGAATCTCTCAAAGTTATTCAGACCTGAAGTAACTACGAGTATATTCATCCCAGGAGGGAAAGTATTAGGAAGGAAACATAAATAAGACTTTCAATATTGTTGCTGCGTTCTTGAGGTAAACCGGGGGTAAAGATACGCTCTCAGATATGCGTAACTTTCCAAGAGACGATATGTACATGATTGGTACTTTGTTCTTATTTCTTGTTTGCAGCATAACATCGACTTGTTTGCACTTCACAGAACACAGATTGCTATCTTCATGTCTGCTTCATTTTAGGTGTATTGCATTCTACGTTACCATCAACTTAAAAAACAAAACCACAATGACTGTTTCAAAATTACCGACAAAACTCAAAATGAAATTACCACTTGTCGAGTGAATGGAATGCTTTGCCTGAAATTTTAATTTGAAGGCTTTCTACAACATCTTTCATGCGCAGAACAGCAAAGTAACATAACGTTTAGATCAGGAGCCGATTTCAGAAATCCTGTAAGCAGACGTCGTCTGCTTACGGAGCTGACATTAGCAGAACTTATAATCATACACACTGCCGGCCGCAAGCAAAGTAAAGGACAGCACGCTATCTTGGAGATGAATGACGCAACGAAGCAAATTCTTTGCGTTATCGTATGCGAGTTGTCAAATCTTAATTGTGGTTTATAAAAAACACACTTTTGCCTGAAGGAGATTGTACGATTGGTAATTACTCCAAAAATGAATGACCATAAAAACTTATCTGGTACAGAGCACCTGAGAGATGTTTTGAAACATTTGTTAGAAACGATACCCTTCGATGACCAGCTCAGGTTAGTTATTTTATGCATATGTTAAGATACACCAAGAAGGAATACTGGTCTTTGAAAACTACCAAGTACACAATGCCTTTAGGACCATTTTTCTGCCATAGTAAGCATTAAAACTGCTTACCGGTCACCAGCTTTATGCGATTGGGCCCAGACTTTCAGTTCATAGTGTTTACTTAAGATGTCTTCTTCTTTCTTTATGGAAGGTGGATCAAAATTCAATATTCTGTCTCTTCTTAAAAGATTACATACATCTCGGGTTTTAGTTTCGATAAATTATATTTTGGGAAGATACTGAACAACATAATTGCTTGACATTGCCTCATTTGTTTTCCTGTAATTTTTGTCATGTTATAGTCTATTAAACGAATTATGTTTTTTCTTTGGTTATAATAGTAAAATGATAATATCGGAATCAAAAGGGAAAATGGACAACTGAGCTAAATATTGGTTCCAGCAAAACTTCGTGCATACACTATGATAGTTTTAATCAAAATATGTTGACAGCACGTGGTCGTTTCTATTCGTTGTATCTTTAAATCTGACATTGATTTTAGTGAGTGCAGTAAATACGCATATCGAGCTATTACAGGCTGTGAGCAGAGCAATCTCCACGCAAGTCTGTAATGCTGTACAGTGTATCTGTTAGTGCGATCCCCTGAGCGGTTCTATACATGGTTATTGCATAGCAACTTGATTCTTCTAGCCAATGGGTTTTGCGGGATGCAGCTGTCTTGGGTGCCAGAATGTATAGACTATTCTAGTTACAGTAATCTTTCGGGGTTGGTTTAAAGAACGGTGACGGGAAAGGCTCACGGCACTTTCAGTATACAAAACATTATAAAACAATGATGGCAAAATACAAAACCTGTTTCAGGTTTACAATCAATAGTGTGTGTGCGTCAGGACGAGACACGTATAAACGCGCCAACGTGACAACTTGTGAACATTTTCAAAGGCTCTTGCGAACTGCCATTAGATATAATTTTGATAAAAGGAGTAATGTTTTCAATAATGCATAATGTAAAGGAATTCTGCATGTGAGATTTTCTATTCAGCAAAAACGTTGATACTTATTTAACCATTTCGTTCGTGAGTGAGAAAGCGTGTTCTGATGACGTAATGGTTCCATGTTGTCTACGATGACGTATGGTTTTCCTTATTGTAAGAACAATTATTGGTTTTTGCAAAAGGAACATGTATGTTGGATTTCTGTTGTGTATGACAATTCATTTAACACACCATTGATATTTCTGAGTGCTATGATGACAACTAAATAAAAATTGTTCAATTCAATATTGTAGAGATTTGCAAGGTGACGGGTTGCTTCCGGTTACGGCATTGATTTTAGCGCAGCTTTGATGCGAAATTAAGTTGTGTTCAGATGTTGACGCCAGAAACAAATGTTTCAAGCCATCGAAGCGCCGAAACACACGCTCAACTTTTGCTCATTTGGGAATTAACCCCAGAAGACAAATACTTTCGTCACTGAGGACAATTGGTAACCTTTGACATTCAAGTTGCTGAGTATAGCGAGCTCTCTTTGTACTTTAAACAATGTAGACAAACAAGTGGTGCTTGGATTTACTTGAACTCACTGTGGAGCGAAAACACTCAATACCGCGTCTCTCAGTAAAAATTTACACCGATACTGATATGTCAATCGTTACACAAATGAGTTAATTTATCCATTAACATGCGGAAACCTCTTTCACCAGCTGCGCATGTCGATAGCTCGGGTCAATTTGACACGATCCACGGTAAACCACTTCACCACCGTCTCGCTACACCGTCTAATTGATCGCACTCCTTGTGGGGGTAAAGCCGGTGGGTCATCCAAAGCCTCGGTGACCCGGCAAGCGCAACTCCGTTCGGCATTAGCTGGATCTCCCATACTCGGCTTACGTTTCTGCATTTATTAGGTCTACAAGTTCCATTGGTTATTGATTACGGTAACTGTATAGTCCCTTTCGTATAAACTGCTGACTATAGCCCCCTTTGAAACGGTATCTTCAGATCAGGGGGAGGAAGGCAGACGGATAGGCTACTCCCAAGCCTGGGGCATGGCCTTCGGAGCTGGCCATGCTTGAGCTAACATCAATTGGTTTTTCTCGTTAGATTGAAAAGTGTGAGAAAAATCCGATACTTTCCCGCCTTTTTTCTATGCAGACGAGAATCAGATTGCATTTGGTCATGCATGTATTCTGTGCTGGCCTGGGCTGACTAATAACATCTGAATGAGACACAAGCTTTCCAAGATCAATCTAGCCAAGATAATCTCCTCACTTTTTAATCTCTGTTGATAATTACAAAAGGTCAAGTTTGTGGGGTCATACCGGTTGAGTGGTCTGGAAAGTTCGCACACAAATGATGAAGGATTATGTTAACAACATTTCAATGGGACATTTTTGTATTAGAAAAATTGGTTCCTAATTGTGTAAAGTCTTGTTATTACGGGTCGGAACCCATTGCTCTAGTTCTCCATGGCTGTTGATCCGGAATGTGTATAATTTGTAACCTGGGATCTGGGCAAACTGATGTCTGGAACAATGATAAAGCAATGTGAAATCGGTGTTTTCGAATTCCTGCGTAAACATCCATAGCAACATTAGGTGTGATTCGGACCTACGACAGTTGTGGTTTCAGAGCAAATGGCGTGCTGCAGTGTTTCAAGATGCCACGTAAAACCATGCCTATAGTCTCACACACCATAACTCAGGAACGGCACAAATTGTAACCAATACGGTTTAGGTTTCAAACGAAATACACCGAAAATGAAGAAATATGACAGGTATTACCACCAGTCCAGCTCTACGGTACACTTTAATACTGGTAGGATCCAGTTCCATCAGACGGCATGCCATAAAGCTTTGCGGGCCACGGGAAGCAATGTGTTGCATCTTCAGCACAAATAAAATTACTCCTGAAATTAATACAGCCAGGGATAGAACCTTTGGGTAGGTGTTCTGTTGACAGATTTTCTGCTGGGATTCCCAGGGGAAATCTCTCAACAGAAACACGGCTACCTTGAGTAGACTGTTCCTGCGCGGTCAAATCCCTTCACAGATTAGTTTTGGCGGGAAATCAGTGGATAATAAAGTGGGCCACGTGTAGACTCTTGAGGTAAGAGTAAATATATCGACTACTGATATGTAGGCCGGCTGTAAATATTAAAAAGGGGAGCCCGGTGCAGCTTTATTTAAGATTTGATACAGGTTCTCGAGTGGTCCAAATAAGATGCGTCTCGGCTCAGGTGAACATTGATCTGATTGAAGGGGAAAACACTATTATGTCTGTGCTGCGTTATAACATTCATAATATAAGATGAAGTGTGAATTCATTTTGAGTACAACCTTACCTCTTACTATAAGTACGATTGTTTGGTACATGAACCCGGGCATATGGTTGTAGCTTTGCCTTAAAACCGATGAGTGGCCGGCACTGTATATTTCAGTGCTTTCAGGGACAGTTATGTGATAAACAAATCCACCGATGCTCTGGTGCTTCTGGTCAGCAGAGTGTGGGTTCGAGTCCCAGTCGTGACACTTGCGTCCTTGAGCAAGACACTTAAAACCATTATTGCTTCGTCATAATGGGACGTAAAGCCGTTGATCCCTTCTGTTGTGTAACGCATGTAAAAGAACCCGGTGCACTTATCGTAAAGAGAAGGGGTCCTGGTGTTCCTGGTTTTAGCGGCAGCATATTGCGCCACAGCACCTTGTTAACCATTACATGGTGCTGTAAAGGAAAATGAAACATACTTCAAAACGTAGCTCTACAATACCTTACAGGAAAACGCTGAATGTTGAAGCACCTCCACCGAGTGACGGATATAAGCGCAATAAGAAGCCACTGTTATAAACAGTTAAAATAGCAGCTAAGTTTCCGTTTTCGTATTACCTGTACCTGGTTACATTTACCTACGACTTCATCATGATCAAAATTGCTGTCTTTATTGCCTCAGCCCATATGGAATTTTCTCTCTGTCTAGACCATAGTTGCACTCCTATAAAACTGGCTAAACATGGGATACCAAGTGCCCGTGTTACAAAATTGTGCATGCAGTGGAAGCAAAATGGCGTCGCTATCTACGTCATTTTTTCAAACTGATGGGAGCCAGATTTCAAGCTAAATTTTCTGAATTCAACCCGTATGAACAATTTCAGAGGGTATAATCTCTACAATCGGTAATTCTCAAGTTTGTTGACATTATGGCCCAAATGTTGCACAAATGTCATGTTCATGTGAGGATGCTTTGTGTCATTCAATTAATATGACAATTATAGATGTCGTGCAGTTATTGACTTCAAGTTTGCTTAATAGTTCTAGTAGACTTTTTTGTAGCCAATCGAATACCAAGCTTTGTGATCGCTTGTTTCCATTTCCGTTCGGTGATGTACGGCCATGTAGTGGTTTATTTGTGTTGACCTGTTCGGATCCAAACTTATTCCGTGTTCAGTTTTTATTGAATTAAGATGGCTTATAGTTTTAGGATTTCTCTCCATCAATCAGCAATGATTATGGCAAGGTTGTTGTGGGTTAGTATCTTTAGTGAATTGTGGAGGCATTGAGGAGAAAAGTTTTTAAAAGTTGTTCACACGACTCACTGAGAAACCCGCACAATGATACACACCAAACACATACCTAAACAATTCTTAAATCTTCCCTTTGGCGTTTTCATTTGGGCCTCCTTTCGAATGCCGGGAATGGCATTTTTGGTAGAAGAGTACAATCAAGATTTAGATAAACTAAACGTGTTTCTAACATTTCTCATTTCAGGTTACTTGGTAACAATCCTCGACAGTGCTACAGCCCATGCTTCTATATTGACACTACTCGCCATAGCCGTTGAGCGGTACTACGTCATCTGTATGCCATTCAAAGCTAACTATACGTGCACGTCCAAGAGGACTCTCATTATTTGCTGCCTGGTCTGGCTAATTGCTTTTATCAGTAGTATTCCACTGGCCCTTACAGTTGTATATATCAACACAGACGCAGGCTGTATCTGCGGCAGCTTTGCCAACACCACGCTGAAGGAGGCTTACGTTGGGGGTATAGCCGTTGGATTTTTCCTCCTCCCGTGCGCGTTCATGGCAATCATTTACTGCGTCATCGCCAACACACTCCGGAAACACGACAACTACATGGCTGCAATCCGGAATAAAGAGTCTTTATCACCGGCATCGGAAACACCGGTGTACCGGGAAGGTCGACTCGTCGAACTTGCCTCCATGCCGCGAAGGAACAGCGGCGACTACCTGGTGGAAAATAACTACGTCCCGTTGACGAATCACGTGACTGCTAGTTCTGCCAATGAAGAGCACGAGCCAACTGTCGCGTTCATCGACAACGAAGCCAGTCACGAAGCGGCTATGAGGCCCTGTACTCAGCAGTCCTCTTCAAACAGCACGTGTCAGAATATAGCCAATGCGGCCACCAGACAGGCGCACCGCCGCGTTGTGCTCATGCTGGCCAGCGTGGTTGCCGTTTTCTTCTTGTGCTGGTTTCCCATGCGCACCGTCATCTTGTGGCAAATCTTTGCGCCCAAGGAGTCCATCGGCAACTGGCTCAATGCAAACATGCATACTTTCCAGGTCATGATCGCCATATTCCGGATCCTGGTATACATCAACTCAGCCATCAATCCCATTTTGTACAACCTGATCTCAAGCAAGTTCCGGGTTGCGTTCCGGGCAGTCATACGGTGTGAGAACGCAAGACATTCTAGAAGCAAAAGGTCCATTTCAACCCGTTCCTTCACCTCTACTTCTAGTTTGAGAATTCATAGTCGTACCACAGATTATCATGGGTAACATTTTCGTCATACTATTGTCAGATATTGGTTTTTACCAAGAAAACAGATTTTTCTTTTCAAAAAATGTTCAGTGAAAATAGTATTATATGGGTTTATCAAAATAATTCCAACGAAATCGAAAAGAACAGCAAATTCTACAAAGCATCACAGCAAACACTTGATCTCAAAAGAAAAACTAGTTATAAAGCCTGTGGTCCTATTATTGCATTAAGTTACCAGGAAGTGTCCATTTCCTCCGGATGGTACATTATTGGTGTCTATATTTTTGTTCAATTTTGTTAAATTATCACTGTTTGTGATTTTTAAGTTAGTCAAGGCTACGGGTACTGGTAAAGGTTCACAGAAGGAAGTTGTTTTATGGTCTGTGCTTCGAAGTGTGAGTAATTGAAGTAAAAATAAATCTTTCAAAATGTCCAGGGGGACATGACCGGCTTCAGAAGGTACAAGGGTTATGGACTGTGGTTTGGGTTAGGCTGTGTTTTAGCTTGGGCCTAACTTGTCCATCAGGTCTTCCAGAGAGACATTAAGGGCTTCGGCCTTAGGTTTGGGTTAGGCTGTGTTTTGCCTTGGGCCTAACAATTCTACCGGGTATTTGGGGGAAATTTAGGGCTTCGGCCTAAGGTTTGGGTTAGGCTGTGCTTTACTTTGAGCCTAACATTTTCAGTGGGGCTTCATGGAAGAGCATTATGGGATACGGTTTGGGCTAGGCTGCGCTTCACATTGGGCTACGTTGTTGTACGTCGGGCTATAAGCTTTCATAGAGAAAAAGTGTAGTTATTAAGCTGTACCTTATTTAGCTCCAACAAATTTTTCAAAATAATGCTTTCCTGTCTATAACTGCTTTGTCCTCCCCCAAAAGTCTTTGTATCATTTGTCAAGAGGGCTTCTTGTGACTGACAGTCATTTAACACATTGTTCCAATTGTTCCATCTGGTTTTCTTACTTGAGTACCCGAGCTCCTCCGCTCAAAACGATGATATTTAATGGACATTCGTATTGAGCGGCATATTTCGCTCGTTATTGCCAGAGACAAAACATCAACATTCTGTTGTATAATGGGTTTTTATCAGTACCCCCGCTTTTCACAATCCTTGCTTACACGTAGGAATGTCTGGTGTAAGTGACACCATCTTTAACTCGTTTGATTCCCTGCAATCACCACTAATCGGTCTTTTAGAAACAATATTTCCAATGAGGCAAGCAATGACACTCGTTTGAGAGCAACTTTATCCCGGTTGATGTTTTATTCAGTGACTTTGAGTCCGACGCAGAGCGGCCGAAAATGTTAAAGTTAACGTTACATCATTAGTCGCGTATTTCGATTCAAGATGTTCATTAACGGAATCATCTGGTTGCTAATTTTGTAATATACACTCCTTGGTAATGTCACAAATAAGAAAAATACTTTAAAGGGATCTCTTTGGCAGAAGACATCGGTTTAACAAACGCGCATTTCTTTCTTCATGAAGATAGACACACCTTATCAATACCTCCAATCATATTAACACAAACGCTATTAAAGTCAGTTGGTTTGGTAAAACAAACATTTTTTGAACACTGAAAGCCGAACGCTATCTCAACGGGTTTTTAACTGCAATTACATTCGTATGAATTAAGCGGCGAAAGTCAATCCAGCCCTCATGCCGTTCGGCAGGCGAGGCGCACGTCCTCAAATATTTATATGAGGAAGTCTTAAGTATTGCGTTGAATGTATCCTGGAAAAAACGTGGGATCTCGAGTTGATCTTTAATCAGTTGTCATTAACGAGGATCGCGGAGTCATCAATCAAATTAACGCGCACAACTGAGGAAAAAGTACAAAGAACTCAGGAATAAAAAAAGGAATGGGGTTCTTTCCCCTCTTCTTTATTCTGTCTTGTTCTTTCCAAGAAGCTCATTGAAAAGAATACGACCTCTTTTAAAAATGAATACTCTTGAATCTTGTCTCATGATTGACCCAGATGATTATTTCATGGGTCCGATTGGCCAGGGTCGAATCCGGATCAGGTTGACTCAGATTAGGTATGAAAACAGGTTTGCGTATTCAGATTCGTGGCTGGTCTCTGTGACCTTAAGCCCAGATCTGAGTCACGTAGATTCAATGAGGAACCACGCGCGTAAAGACCATTCCAATTTCCATACACGAGTCGAGCACATACAGTGGGAGACTTTTCGGGACGCAATGTGTCGGCCGTCGGCCAGGGGCTCTTCCCAAACCTTGGCCCCAGATACAGCTCCAAGCTACGCTTGATCATCGAACTCCCGTGCAAAGTACAGGTTGCTCCGAAATTGATGACGGATCCCAAGTCGGAAACTTAGTTAAACGAAATTTACCTGGTAAGTCTACTGCCACCTAGCGTTCCAAAGTCGAACCACACGATACCGTCCGATGACATCGGTACTTGTTCTCTGCTAAGTACATACATTTCCTAAGAAGTTTCCGTGAGTTGAAAATCTTAACATTTTGTAAAACATGTAAATTGAAAATTTAAAGTAACTCGCAACCGATATCGACTATTTTGTAAATTGTCTCGATGGAGTTAGCAGTGAGTTGTAGGAATTAGCATAACAACAATTGAATACACGAATATAATTATACAATGTTGAATCTGTAGTAAATGAACTTTTTGACTTTTCTGTCTTTTCTGTGTAATTCTAACCGACCAAAGGACGTTGTTATTGCAGATGATAACGTACACAAAAATTAGTTTAGTTTAGGCCCAGTTAATATAAAAAAAGAGTTCAATATTGGTGTTAATCGTATTCTTGTTTTTTTGTTTGGGGGAGGGGGGTTATTGCCAAAAAAAACTTTAAAAATCAGTATATAGCTAAAACATTTCTAAAATTTACACTCACTTGAGAAAAAGGGAACCAATTGACGGTGCAAACTTTTTAACAACCAAATGACCAGTAGCATAGAGGCATGTTTATGTTACATAGAAGAATATTACTTTATAAGCAAGCTTTGCATGTCATTTGTGTTGAAATACCTTCTTATCACGCCCAAACTCAGTACACCACCCCACGACTGTGTTCATCACCTCATTGTAGTGCTATTTCACATTTATTAATTTGAGTTGTTTTCCTTTGTCTGTGACTATTGTTTCGTTGCTGGTGTAGCTTAATGGATTGCTGTGCCGGGATTGCAGTTACATGAATTGCAAATGCGCATCAATGCGCAGTAGATTCGTGTACAACCACGTTACAACGATGAGTCCGGCTCGTTTGTAATCTTTAGACCTTTCTATTGTTGCTAAACAAACCGCGCTGGTTGGCGTGGATGGCCGAATGTTAGCAAAACATTCAAATGTGTTAACAGTTGTGCCCAAATTCATCATTTCTGCAATTACAAATAAAATATGTCCAACAGTTGGTTGCTTTGTTTCCTTCAAGTTCAACACTATTTTTGAATATTTTGTGTAACATTGGCACAAACTGTGGCTTGTTTTTGCTTTGCATTTATGGCTACCGGCATATTCTGCCAGCCTTGGTTGGCTCAAACTCGGGCTGTGAAGTTGCAAAAGAAAGGTATATTGCCTACACCACAGTACTCTCAGCACCACCTCGTCCCCTCTTATACAGAAGTAACCTCCTCCCCCCCCCCCAATCATCTAAAGAATTCCTGATAAAAGGCGGAGTAGGGTACTCCATGCCACACAATGAGCACCAATGAGAGGTAAATGGTAATGTGCTCTGGGAGTAAGCCTGTTTGGAGAAATGTGTGCATTCTCATTTGGTAAGGCTGCAGTGAGCGATTCTAGCTTCGGTGTTGTGTGGAGCGAATCAAACCTGAGAGTTATGACTGTGTGAATGTGTATACGAGCATAGAGCATAAAGAATGTGTACTGAGAATTCACCAACATTACTTTCGCCAAACCATCACAAAAACCTCGCCTTCCCAAAATGCAATAACAAATAATCCCCCAAAAGTATCTGTTCCTGACAGTTTGGGTTTTTTTTTCTCTCGTCTTTCTTTCCTGTTATTGTTTAATGATGTGTGTGTGTGCGTGTGTGGGCGTAATCAGAACTGGACTGTAGGTAATGGTAATACATTTCCATGTGTGTGGGTGTTGTATGAATGTTTATCTTACGGTACGATGAGTGATGCGTTATGGACAAATCGATGGCATATAATACTTCTACGAAACATTTCCATGATTCATTTGGGGTTTTTCCACACCTACCCAAACCCTTAGCTTTTGATCACGCTCTTTTTTCTCGCCCCCTCTTCCTCATTGCTTTATTCATTTATTTATTTATTTATTTTAGTCACACCATTTGCCTGCCATTTTATTTTACCATTAGAACACCATTGGTTTTTTCCTTTCTCCCATGCATGCAGACTAGGTCTACGTTCTACCATGGTCATTCATCCAATACCGAAATGGAACCGTCGTGACGTCAACAGGTCTGCTCATTGCTGTTCGTAGCCGTAATTGTTTGGCCGTGGTATAATCCAGGCACGTGGTGCATGACGTAGAGACTCATTCTGGTTGCCCATTACACGGATTCCCAGTCAAATAAATTTACCATTATGTAAATTTCATTTCTCTTGTTGCGGACATGCTACCAGTCATGCAAATTTTCAAAGTGTTTGTTTCAAAGTGACACTTCTAGCCTAAATGTATTGTACACGAATACTAAATGGTATTTGTGTGACATCAAAATTATGTTGTGTGATGTCATGAGTAGAATGCCCGGTTTCCCAATTCCAAGCCATAATAACAAGTGACCTTATTTCGGTCGCCATTTTGTTTTGTTATTCCCAACAGCAACAGCTCGCATCCCTTTGTTTGGTGGTACTGCCAAGAGGACCTTGAAATTTGGTGATCGAAATAAAGTATTACCAACATTTCATCAGATTAAGTGCAAAATATGCAGTCGTGACATTTATGTTCAGCACGAAAAGCAACCGCACAAACCATTGAACACTTAATTTACACAGAAGTAAAATCAGATCACTCACATCACTCGCAGTAACTTACTCCGTAAATTGTGTATTGTGACATTTACGAAAAGCCATTATATGGTTGTAAACATTGTATGAAATTTAATATGTACCTATCGTTCATGGAAATCTAAGCTTATAGATTATCTAGTGTTGAACATCACAGCAAATGTGTACATACAGCACATTGATTCTAACTCAATGTCTTGAGATGCATTTTTGCAATTTCGCGTTTACTTGACGTCACATTGAAGTAAAAATTAATGCAGGCTAGCATTGTCATAAGTTAATTTTCTTAATCCTTAATGGTTGTAAATAATGGAAATTTCATTTCAAAATGTGTACATGTGACCTAAAAATCATAGTATATACTTTGTACTCTAATATTACTAAGATGAAAAGCCGCTTCTCACTCAAGCTTGGTAAACTCATATGTTTATGTCTAAGCATACGTCATTGTATACAATAACAAATAACAATGATTATTCATTATGGGTTTTTTTTTAATTATACGTAATATTAACAAGTATCTTAAGAGACCTCCTAAAGCATTCTTCTTATAGCAGTGTAAAATACAAAAAGCTTGACATTTCTTGTTAAAGTTAAGATCATCTGTAAACAAAATGGACATAATGTTAAATCTCTGCTCTTAATGTAGACGCACGAAGGTGAAGTGATATCTGTGCCAACTTCAAGGTGTGAAAGTTGCGTTTTTTATTACAAAATTAAATGTTTCCAAACAAGACTTCGTTTAGTGTAGCGTGTCATCTCTTTAATACACGAGCACGGAATCCTGGACCCACGGTACTAGCTACTTGCCCGTTGCAGGACGAGAAAAAGGGGGCTAAAGTAGATTCGACTCTATTATTGAATAAATTGATTCGCTGATGTGAACTGATGAGGGGATGAAAAATGGGCTGTCTCGACCAGCAATGGACGTCTCAGAGTTCCCAGGTCATTTTATTATGAAAAATCTGCACTTTCGGGAGTCAATTTATGGGAAGGTACTAACTAGACACCTCTTGTGAGGTAAATGATTTGACTTTTCGCTCGTGTCAAAATATTTATAGTTTTGGAACATAAATAAACATCTGTATAGTGAATCTAGCTGATAATAAGTCATGTCTACGATGTACACCATCTCTCAACTTTCCTCTGTACTGCTAGCAAAAATATGTTATCATTTTATCCTGAAAGATATTTTTTATAAACAAAGTAAATTTTGTGTTTTCGAGTCTTTGTAAATTATACTGTAAAACATAAAACTGTTTAAAGCGTAACTTTGTTGAATAAACATGTACGTACATAGCTTATAACAAACAGGAAAATGATTAGTGATAAGTGATTAGTGATTAGTGTAGAATAACTGTTATAACACGAAGTAGAACTTTAGTTAGTTATTGCTCACACCGTTTGTGTCGTAGTTGTACTGTATGTAAGATACCTTCCCACAGTGTACATTTGCAATAATATATGATAATTAAACAGTCATGAAGATTACATTTGCGTTGATGGATGTTTAAAATCAATAACGGTTGATTTCAATTTGACACAGTGACTGGTTTGAAGTCAAAAATAAACTCAATACACCACGTTATATATTGATTAGCTTTGAACTGCACGCGCGTACAAAACCTTGACCACTGAGTGGAATAGTCCGGAGCTCTGCCTTCTGTCAGAGGATTCTTAAATATTTAATTAATTTTGCCGCAAAGATGACGACGGCAAAGCGGTTTACAGGCGAGCACGGGCCGTATTTACATACTATGGCTACGTGATCACCACTTCTGAATGCTTAGTTTTCTGATGGACAAAACAGCACACGATGTTCGCATGTTTTCCTGTACGAATATGTAGCGTTAATTCCATTTCAGATATCTTTCTAGTGGAGCCGAATTCCCAAACCAGAACCTCCCTGAACTGGACTCAATCAACCTAGTAATCACATTGGTAGATCATGGTTTGCAACAAAGCTTTGCCCCTTGTCAAGTTAAAAGAACAAAGTCGTTAATTGGTCGTTTGAAGTTGCAGTTTTATTTATCACCATTGTCATCTTAACACCAGGAAAAACATGTCACATTACAGAGCTGTACTTAAAATGTCAAACTGGGAGGCGATCTATGGGCGGGACCACACAAGCTACTGGTAATTTCTGAAGTTGGCAATGATTAATGATTTCTAGCAAAGTTTGCTCTCCGGCTGTTGTGCAAAATAGGTACATGAGCTACGCCTGGAGGGAGTCGAACCTAGGACCTTCAGCGTTCTAGATCAAAATCTCAACTCATTCTTCGAGCCTGAATAGAGTCGAGCATGGTTACCGCAACATCTGGGTGTCTGGGCGCAATTTCACAAAAATGTTCTCTCATTTTTATTGAGCAATCGTGCTTAGCCAAACAACTTACCAACTAAAATGTCAAGTTGTTACATTGTGTGTAGCTGGTTCCCTCTAAATGTGTTTAGCAAATAGGACTTTCAAATTAAATTGTTTGCTTAGCACATGTATCAAACCGGGCACTGCGCTTTCCAGGTGTTATTTCCCCTGCTTGTAGATGCATACAGCTTCGCTATTACTGCAGTTTATAGCTCTGATCAATATTGTTCTAAGGTAATTGGAACTGCTTAATCAAATGAATTACGGAAGCCCATGACAAACATCATTTCCATACCAAAGAAAGAGTTCTTATTATTTGAAGCGAAATGCAATCTCGAAACGATGTTGACGTCATAAACTCGCGGCAAAAGGACGCCCCGAATTGAACGCTGCTCCAGCTTCCCGCCAAGGTGTCCCGCGCAAAATCTTAACAATGACGTCACGACTCGTACTGCAGTCACAGAGTATAATTGACCAGGCTATTCACAATTGAAATAAACTACCCTTAGTATTACCCTTAGTATTCTACTAGAGTATACTACAGCAAGTTATGAATTTCAACAAAGTTCTACGTGCCACCTCATATCATCTGTTATTCAATCACAACCAGACAAATTCAATAGACGTCCGTACATGGATACATTTTTACCGATGTGATTTTGAATACAGCAGCAAAATACCGCAGCAGGTCGCGGGTAGATTGAGCATGATGAAAGCTTCCTCTTTCTTTACCTGGCTCCCTCTTTCTTTACCTGGCTCCTAGGGGTTGTCAGAACTTGTAATACTCAGTTTATACCACCGACTAATAAGATCCTGTGTTGACTTCAACACAGACAATGTAAGCAAACACAAGTTTAATAATCTGTAAGAGCGACATATGAGAAAGGTAGGATTTCATTCCCATTTGTAAACAACTCGATCTACACACTCATTCATAACCTGAAACAAAGCTACATCTAATCCGACATGTCATTCCGAACCGCAGACTGCATCTCTTACAGATTATGTGTCAGAAACACGTCGGTTGCCTTGGCGACTGTTTTAAAGCATTCCCATGTTATATTTTCACGTGCTTCGCGAGGGGATCATTAAAATAGTTAGGGACGTCCGTCTATAGGTGTCGCAGTCAAGCGATGTAATCAATGTAGCAGTGAGCCGCTGTGCCTACGGACAAGTGGGAACAGAACACTTGAGTGGTGTCGCCGTCAATATAGGCTAAATCCCCCTTGGAGAAGCGGGCAACGAACGAGACAATCCGCAACAAACCAAAAGTACATTTGTTGTGAAAGGTCACCTCAATATTGTGTTGTTGTGTTTATTGTAACATACTAAACATGGTTATGAAGTCATACCTAAAAAAGGGATTTTCATTTTTAGAAACGAAGTAATCGTCCCAGTTAGTGTTTCTGTATATGTCAACGAAAACATATTGAGAAATAATTTTGGTATTTTGTGAAAATCTGGCCGAGAACACGTTCTCATAAGTGAAGAGATCAAGCCGTATTAATTTATTTCCACACGAGGATGCAAAATAATAAAATAAGCTTAACACGTGGGCTGGTGGCTTCTTGGGAGCTGGTTTGCATATTAGTGCCAGATAGTAACTTCGACCCGTGTTAGTCTATCTCACCTTGACCTTGCACGTATAGCTTTAATGGCATTAGGTGGCACCTTCACTGGATTCGCTCCCGTGGCGCTCAAGATGACAAAGCAATCACACGCAGGCCACGTCAAAATCTTAATTGGGTTGTACACAGCATTCTGTCTTTCGTGCCCCCCCCCCC